>CM023452.1:149629887-149868269 GCA_013339765.2 Haemaphysalis longicornis | reverse complement strand
ACCACGATTACGACGACGAAGACGACGACAGGAGACCCCAACATCCCACCCCTAAGGGGCCCCTCCCCCGGGTCGGTATCGAACCTGGGATCCTCGCGTTATGGATACTGACTGAGCATCGCATTCCCGGGGCGCACCGCATTTCCATTGGATTCGTAGCGCGGGCGTTGACTGTAGACTCGGCCGCCAGTTCTAGCGCGGGCGGCCCACTTGGGAAAGATGTGGAAGCCTGGGGAACGAAACGACCCGGGGCCCTGCAGAGACGTTTCAGCGGCAAGTTCGGAAATAAATGTGAGATGCAACAGACTGGTCTCCGACGATGGGGGGGGGGCCGCTATCTCTGTTTTTTTTTCTTGGCAGTGCACGCTGCGCCATTTTTTAAAAAAAAAAAATGTGTAGGCAACGCCGAGTCGCATAAGGTGGAAGAGAGCTTCCACATATTTTTGGCACCTCTACATTCAATCGGAATGCAAGGCTGGAAAATATTTAAAATAGAATCGAAAGAACTGTGATACGCAGAGACTTCAAATAATTTTTGTAAGGGGGTCACGGCAATATCTTTTATTATTATTATTTTTATTATTATTATACTCTGATATTAATCCCAAAAATTGAAGGGCTATTCAAAACGATTAGTGTAAGGGATCTTTTTCTATGAACCTTGATGTTGAAAAGGAAACAAAAGCCATTTTGAGTTTCATATAGCCCAACCTTTCGTCTTTTCTTTTTGTTTTTTTGTGTTCTATACAAGAAAGAGCAGCGGAACGTGAAGAGAAACTCCTACAGAGCATCTTGCGCCCTCCATAATGTCTGTATACGCTTTAAAATCTAAACAATTGCGCAGTTAGGCATTCCATAAAATTCGTGCCCTTCTGTCGCTGTGCTGTTTTGACGCTGTGCTGTTTTGTTGTGTGCTCTTCCGTCGCGTGCGCTTTTGACGCCGTGCTGTTTTGTCGCGTGCCCTTTTGACGCCGTGCTGTTATGTCGGTGCTCTTCTGTCGCGTGCCCTTTCGTCGTGTGCTGTTTTGACAGCGCCCCGTATGATCGAGTGCTGTCATCCAGAGAGCATTTGATAACGTGTTGAGAAGCGAAGGGGATGCGCAGGGACCTTAGAATTGCGCGGCCAGTCTCGCTGCACGAGAGCCTGTGCAGCTGCGCCATCCTTTGTGCTTCTACTAGCTCTTCCAGGGTATTGTGCACCCCATTGCTTGGAAGCGCTCCGTAGATGCCATGACGGGTATTCCTACAGCTTGCTTGTAGGCTTTCCGGATGATGCACTGGAGCTTCTCTATTTCTGCTCTTTTGAAGTTCAGAAAAGGAGCCACGTATATGATGCGACTTATAATAAAGCATGAACCAGGCGCAGTAAATTTGCCTCCTTGAGGCCGTGGTGTTTGTTAGCTATGCGGGCTATAAGTTGGCTGATTTGCTCCGCAGTAGATTTCAACGTCGATATATTAGCTGTGTTGGCTCCATTTCTTGAACACGAAGGCCGAGTCCGCGAATGCACTCGACGCGTGGAATCAGGCTGCCCTGTATATACACTTGAATGTTCGGGACGTCTTTCTTTCTTCTTCCCTGTTTGGGAGGTTGGTAAAAAAGGATCTCCGATTTTTGAGGTGAGCAAGCAAGACCTCTCGGGGTGATGTAGGCGTGGACTGCATCGGCAGCTTGCTGCAGCCTTTCCTCCAGGTCCCCATCACTGCCTCCAGTCGCCCAGATTGTAATATCATCTGCGTAGAGGCTATGTTGGATTCGCAGGATAGCCTCTAGGAGTGGAGGCAGCTTGATCATGGCGACGTTGAAGATGAAGGGCGACAGTACGGATCCCTGTGAAGTGCCCTGACTCCCCATTTGAATGAGCTCCGATTCAAGTCCTCCCAGGGTGAGACGTGCCGTGCGATGAGACAGAAAGTCCTTGATGTATGCATAGGCACGGCGCCCGACTCCAAGCTCGGCCAGATTGTATACAATGGCATCGTGTCTGACGTTGTCAAATGCCTTGGTGAGGTCCAGTCCAAGTATAACTCTAGTGTCAAGGTCCGAACCTTGAATGCCCAAGATGTGGTGTTTTAGTTGCAGCATAACGTCTTGCGTGGAAAGCTTGGGCCTGAAACCCACCATCGTGTGAGGAAACAAGTGGTTTGTCTCCATGTGCTTGTACAACCTATTCAGCACCACGTGCTCCAGAAGCTTGCCCTGGCAGGCTGACTCCAGACTTCTACACATGTGGGAGGCTAAAGCCAGCATCCAGGCGCGGCTCCACAAGCAGAAACTGAATCGCCCGCTTCGCAGGAGATTAGCAAGACTGAATCGGGAAATTGAAGCACACGTTATCTCACGAATCAGCAATGCATACTGTATGCGACCGCATGGATTGCCAAATGGGAAAAATCAGCACGTGGAATACGTTAAGAAGCCTCCTAGACCCAAACGGAGGTAAAACGGTACAGCGAAATAACCTGCTCGCTCTCCTACATACATAAGGCGGTAATGAGCAGCAACTTTTGAAAACTATTAAGGACCTCTACATTAAAGAGGGAGACCCAGAGCCGTTGCCAGAATACACTGGTCCTGAAAACTCCGAACTCGACAGGCCTCTAACGGAGGCTGAAATTCGAGCTGCACTAACGAATCTCCGGACCAAATCGGCGCCTGGCCCGGATGGAGTCACGAATAAACTGCTGACTAACTTGGACGATCCTTCCATAGCCGCCCTCACACGGTACCTGCTGCGCCATAAATGCTGTCCACGTTGGGACAATATAGAAGAGAGAGGGAGGTGACGTTGAACGGCAGTGCCAGTCTTGCCGAACCTTGAGATTCTCGTGGTCTGTCAAGACATAGCGGTGGCGTAATTCAGTGGTTTTCTGTCTCGGCCCTCCATTCAACTTCACCCATGCCGCTCCCTATGTGTGATTTTACATTGCTATACCCTGCCGCCGAGGATGGACGGGGCACTCGTCGCCTTCTTCAAACTCACCGCGCCCCTGTGTAACATGATCCCTGTCTTTCGCGTGGTCTGACCGCTCTGCGGCTCGCTTCTAACTGCCGCTAGTGCCTTTCTCTGTCACCCTGTCGCGAACGTTCAAAGGGCAAACAAAGTAGAATTATCACAGGTTTCTTGGTAAAAGCAATGCCTCCCCGCTTAATGGTCTGTCCTGTTTAACCCACGAAACAAGTGCCGGGCCAAGACCGCGTCATTAATTACTACACCACCGCCCCGCTCTTCCCATCTGTGTACATGCGTTGTCTGTATTTTATTTGTCAGTTTCCTTTTCCTCACAGCCACAGCGGGCCGACACAAAACTTTGCTCCCGCTCAATTCCCTCACCCGTGCCGTTTTCTCACTAAAACGACGGCCTTTCCTGCTTTTTTCCTTTCTTTTGTTCCTTTCTTTTTTTCCTGTAGTTTTTACCCTCTCCTCCTCAGCCCCAAGCCGCGCAAGGGTCGTGTTGTTACTGGATTTGTTACTTTTTCTGGCGTAATCTTCTCCTTGAAGAGAAAGAGGAAGGGAGAAACCCCGCGCATGCAGTGTGCATTCTAAGATTGTCCCTGAAGAAGGAAGTTCGACTTCCGAAACTGTTGGACTAATTTATAATAAACAAGTTAACCGCAAAGTTGATCATTACTTTTACTTGAACGTTTCTTCTGGCCCGTTGCAAAACTCATCGAATTCTTGAACATATATATATATATATATATATATTATATATATATATATATATATATATATATATAATATGTAGAATATCAGATCTAAACAACGAGACTATTCTTGTGGGTCACGGCCTTTAAACCCCTGGCCACAACGAGCTTTTTCTTTAGGATTCATCTTGGAGACAGAGGGGAAGGTTGAAATTGGAGGGGGTGGAAAGGGGGGGAAGGGGAAGAGGGGGTGGAAGGTCGGAAAGGGGGCGAAGGTAGTTTTAAAGGGGGAAAGAAAAACGGAGGTGTAGTTAATGGGACAGGACCCCGCAAGGGAGAAAGAGGAAAAACTACGATAGGGTAGGGGGGAGCAGGGGGGAATGGTTTAAGCTGGGCGGCCGTGGTGCCGGGCGACCTCAAAGGAGGCTTCCCGGAAGTTTGGGTCCGGAAGGGGCGTCTGCGGGGTGCAATTGCAGGGTTACTGAACTGTGTGTGAGAGAGAAAACTCGTAAACCACAACAGCCCATATAGTCCGAAGAATTCCGAGTGGGGTAGGCCAGTGTTAGTACAAGAATAGAAGGGCTATGCGCAGGTACCATCCACGGGGAGCTTTGCGGTAGATTCGAGGATTTCTTTTCTGTTTTCCTTCTTTTTTACTTTCTTGCTGTTTCCTTTTTGCGTGTGTGTGTGTAGCAAAGGTCGAGGGATGCGAGTGCGCGTGGTATGTCTAAATCGGCTAGAAGCAAGACAGAAAAAAAAAGGAAGGACCGAAATTGTATTCAAGTAACAGCTTTGGGGATGGGCAGGCAGGGTGGTGCGAATGGAGAGGCACACGTTTTGAAAGAGCATTACTTTTCTGTTCGATTGAGATACTATAAGGTTTCTAAGCTGCCTTTCGAAGCATTGTTTCCAGCCAGCTCCAGGCAATCGAATTTATGGATTAAGAACGATTCTCTGTATTTCCGGTCCCTTGGAGTCGTAAAGTTTGACTGCATAATATATAGCTTGAGATTATCGACATTGTGGTTCGTCTGGTTGAAGTGTTGCGCGACTGCTATGGAGGCTGTAAGGTCCACTTATAAGGTCAGTGGCCAGGCGCGCAGGCTGCGCGTGAGAACCCGCCACTCTGTCTGGTGGCTCAACACTGTGAACTATACGCGGCAGCTGTTGCCAATTCGTCACGGCACGCATGGGTGCCGGATAGTCCGGCCAACGGAATTCCGCTGGGATGATCCCCCATTCAGGACGCAGTCGGTGTCGAAGGAGTTGTAAGACCCACTCATGAGGTCAGTGGCCAAGCGCCCGGGCGGTGCGTGATAACTCGCCACTCTGTCTGGCGACGTAGCACTGCCAACACTGCAGAGCAGTCGACGCCAATTTGTCACGGCACGCACGGGAGACGGATTGTCTGGCCGACCGAATACCGCCGGGATAATCCCCCATTGCGAACGCAGACAGCGCCGCCGGGTTCCGAGAATCGTCGGCGTGGCCCGCCGGGGAGGTGTAATTGCCGAAGTCGGAGCGCGCGCCGCGCGAGCCTCCATTGTTAACGTGTTTTGGTCGGCATAGTGCACTGTCGCCGCCTTTCGCCCTCACCCCGCGGGGTCGCGCTTGCTTGCTCGTCCGCGAGTGGGCCGTTGACCCAAAGATGGTGGCGCCTCATTGAATATTCCGTAGCGCGCTGAGTGACAGCTGTCTACGTGAATTTGGGCACTCCCTTAAGCATGTACGAATGCTACAGGGGCGTTCCCGAGAGAGCGTGAGCTCGAGGTGTTATAAGGCCGAACTTGGCCGTTAGAAATCGTTCTTTTTTCTGAGCGCTGAGCTGGGCAGTCCCCGGCGAGACAAGAAGTCTCGACCGTTAAAGCTAGGTTGGGATTTGTGAGCCCCCTAGGCTAGAGGTTAGGATCGCGTCGGAAGTTTAGGGTACAGCACCGTACCGGGCCACTAGACGGATCCTGCGGCGAGACAGGGTCTCGGCCGTCGTTTTTCGAGCGGTTTGTGTACGCTCCGAGGGTAGGAGAGTTAGACGAAGTTTTGAGAAGCTCCACTGATTTGTGCGCACTTATAGCGAGCGTCTAACTGCAGTTTGAAGTTTTTCCCTTTATTTACTCATGTACCCAGTTTTCGTACTGTAAATAGCTGTATATAAACTCTTCGTTTCATTTAATCAACCCCAACGCCTCAAGTTCGTCAATTCGACCGCCGTCTCCAAGAACTTCAACACCATCACCCTGCCAGCCTACTGCCAAATCAACCGGAGCCCGGGCGATTCGGTTCCTCATCGACACCGGACTTCGCGGAAACGAACCACAGCCATAGTTACTGGCGCAGTCGACAGTATTTGGCAGAAGAAATCACCAGGCCACAGCCAGGGGCAGCAAGCGTACGCAAGCCCGCCTTCATCAGCAGCAGCCGAGCTCCGCGCGGAGTGGAGCGGCGGAGCCAAGCCAGCGCACGGGGCCAACGACGCCGCAGCCGACCACCGAAGGTGCGGGTGAGTGGGATATCTTGCGATTCGTTGTGGCGGTGTAGGCTGAGTCTGGGGTTGCATGGTAGTCACGCGAAGCATGCAGGCGAACATGGCGCCAGGAGACGGAAATGGTCAGACACATGAGGTGCCACATCAAGGAGGAACGGTGGCAGGAGGGGTGGTCCAAGCGGAGTCTGAAACAATAATTGTTAAACGAATGGAGTTAGAGTTTCAAAAAGCGAAGCTCGAAACAGAGGAGCGGGAGAGAAAAGAAGCGCGTGAAGCGGTGGAGCGAGAGAGAAAAGAAGCACGCGAAGCGGAGTAAAGAGCGCGCGAAGCGGCGGAGCGAGAGAGAAGAGAGGCGCCGGAATCGGAAGAACGCATACAAAAGCTGAAGCTCGAATCTGAAGAGCGGTTGCGAAGTTTTGAGTTGGAGCTAGAGCGGAGAACGCAGACGCCCTGTGCTCGGACACCCACGAGCAGAAACAATGGGGCACAGACCCAGCTAGTTGTATGGCTACAACGAAGTTGATTGGTTCCGGCCAGTGTTTGGAAGTTGAACATTGGGATGACAAAGTAAGCAGCCGTGACTCCCTACACGAGGCTAGCATTTCCGCCGGTGTCGAACGCGTGGAGATTGACATTGGGATGAGGAGTGACGAGGTAAGCTCGTCCGGTGATACCGTAGAGCGGTGTAATGAGGCGATGCTTGAACATGACGAGCAGCCTCGCAGGCAAAGTTTGGGGATGGAGCTGCAGCACATAATCCAGAACCCTTCGAGCAGGCCAAGTTATGCACTGACAGCAAAGTTGAATGGGGGCAGCCCGTTTTTCAATTTGAAGCCGAGCGAGAACAAGATAAGTGGCCGTGGCTGCGCAAAGGAAGCGAGCGGCTCAGCGGGGAACACCAGCACGGAAAGGGAAGCGAGCATGAGGAGTGTTCCGGCGAGTGCGTCCGGTATAAGAGCAGAGTCGAGGGGTAGCCTTGTTGTTGCGAGTGTAGTGCCTCAAGTTACGTTTACACCAGACAATGAGATAATGCATGCTGATCTTGCTCTAACGGGCAGTACCCAAACTTTAATCGGTGGACCGGAGGAGACTGGAGTCTCGCAGGAAAGTCTTGGGGCCCGCCGCGCTCCAAATTCCTCTCGAAAGTTTCACGAGAAAGTGAACTCCGTGTCGCGCGTTCAGGAGCTCGCCCAGAAGAGAAAGGAGATAGAAGACGAGAAAGCAAGTGACGAGGGTAGGAACGATACGGGGAGGTCGTGTGGGTTAGGTAGTCTTGATGGTGAGAGTGTAACCGAGGAGGCTGATGGAGAATAGCAAAACGCATGCGTGGAGACTGCGAAACCAAGAATGAGAGCTCCCGAGGATGTTGCGAAGGAGAGGGAAAAACCAAGTGAGGAGGCAGCTACAGTTGAAACGGAGGAACGAGACGCAATCGGCGATCTCGCGAAACCGGTGTCTGAGATAGAGCTTCGTAGCTTTAGTGTCGGTTGCGGCCATTACCGAGATTTAGTCGGGAGCCGCGCTGGAAGGGTTGACGCACTAATTTCTGCGACTTGGCAGTGTGTCACAGGCCCGAGTTCTGAGTTGTGCCAGGATGAGTGCGTGCTGGGACAGCTGAAAAACTGTCTTGGTCAGGCCGCTGCTCAGAATGCACATAGCGTGCACAAGCCGTCTTTGGTAATAACAGATGTCTCTGAGGTTGTTGCTGTGGGGCAGTCTGTACGTAAGGGAAAGAACGATCCCGAGAAGGTCGTCGCGTTTGCGGGCCGCCATTCCGCTCCAACATCAACCCGTCCCTCACACTGCCAGCACGCAGCATTGCCTTACGTTGGGCCATTGGAGAGGCATGGGCACTTGGCCTATGTGACAGGAAGCGAAGTCGCATTTTGCGATACCACTCCGTCTTCCCCGAAGTTGTGTTCGCCTCATGGGGCTAAATTGTCGAGACTTGCGCTGACGCTCCATGGTCGGGACCATTTGCAGAGGGGTTGGAAATACTCTAATGCACTACCCTGCTTTCAGAATGTTGCTTGGGGAGGCCATTATTGAATTGCCTCCCAGCCTTAAAGGGGCCCTGAAAGGCATTTTGAGCAGACTAAATGAACTAGCGCAACCGTTAGATTGGGTCGTCAACGTCCTCTGTGCCAAGTATTACTATTTTACGCACAGAGCAAAAGTCACACTATTGTTGCAAAGTTTGTCGTTTTTTTCTCACCCTTCTTTTCGTGTTTTTGGACGCCGCCATCTTCACATGTCTATACATCATTTATTCCCAGATGTTCGTCATGAGATAGAAATCCTGCTATTGGGCGGCTTTTTCACGCACTTCCGGCAAAGAGATGAGTCGTCTGCTCAGCGTCAGCTCGCCGGCTATCTGCCAGCGGAGTGCCGGAGTGCTTTGGCATTTTATGTCAAACGAAATAAGTGTAAAACAAACGCTTAACAGTTTGTATTGAATGCAACACGGTCATAACACGACATGGATATTCTCTTACCTGAGTACGTTCGATAAAGAAAGCGTTGAAGCCCCGTGGCACTTCTTTCGTGCAACCACAGAGCACTTCCCTGAGCCGAATGCCCGGGTTTGACGCATACATTTTATTCGACTTCAAAACAATCCAGAGATGCGTTTCTAACGAACACAACGTCACAACATGCGTTGAAAGTCTGAACCACGATTTACAGAGGATGGGTTGCCTCCTGCCCGTCGTAAATTCGGTACTCACCTCGCGCGAGGTTTGCGGGGACGAACAGCAAGTCACTTAACTGTGGCGCACAAGCCGATGGCTTTTAGCCACTCACACTGCACATACCCCATGCGAGGTTGAGTCGTACGTCGCTCGAGAAAGATAATCCAGACCATGAGAAGCACTATCCACCCGCAGAAGCACAACGTCGCATTTTATCGCGAAACAAAGGCGTCCACAACACACACACCATCGCCTCCTGTAATGCCAAACGCATCTCGCACTTCCCAATGGGAGTGAGTGGTACGCCTGCAGTGCCCACATGTCGCGAAGTGGGGCCCCAAGCTGAACCGGGATCACGCAACCGTAACTGACTTCTGGAGTGGTTTGTGCCTTGTTGCCAAGGCAACCGATGTTTGAGATTGTCAAAGAAATCGCGCTCGCTCCAGCGCTAGAAAGCTCAGAGCCGCGGCGGAGCATGTTTTGCCAATGTTGCCGCTCTCCACCACGCGTCGCCCCAAGCTGAACTGGTCACATGATTGAAGCGTTTTGTGCACGGGTTCTGTATCAGTTTAATATAAATTTTTCATATGCCGCCGGCAGGAACTACCACCGCCGCAAAATAAGACCCGGCACCAGCGGGGCCACATCTGATACGGTGCTTTTTGGATAAACAGTGCGCGGTGCATCAAGGGAACGAGCGCACGACCCTCCCCGTGCGGCTGTGAGTTCGCCGCCGATAAAAAGTCATGTGCCGCCAGCAACGTACACCGCCAAAGGGCAAGGCCAGGCCGCCGCATAGATGCGGCCAGATTTTTCGTTCGTTTTTCCAGCCTTGAGCGGAGTGCGGGATTCATAGTGTCAACAAAGCTTGCCCGTAGCAGACGACAGTCTGAGCAGCGGAATAGCGTAAGTACGTCACCGCTGCGGAGCGCAGCATCATGGGAGGCCTAGGCTCGCGCGCCGTCAACAGCGGAGAGTAAGTCGAAAGGAGGAGGAAACGCGGAGCGACGATAATGCGCGGTTTTTGATTTACGATTTCTCAGCTAATACTCATCGCTTTAACAAAATTCTTGCGGGAGGAGATTGCAAATACATTGCTTTATTTGGTTACATGTACATCCATGCGTCAGCGGGAGGTATTTCAGGACCCCTTTAACACCGCCACGACGGACGTGAACGTTCCCGTTCACCCGCCATTTTCGTCAATGGTGTGTGTGTGAGTGTGTGTGTGTGTGTGTGTGTGTGTGTGTGTGTGTTTGCTTGATTGCTCCATCCGTGCGCCGAACTGAACTTTCTGTGCACCGCACGTGAGCTGCAGCACAGCTGAACATTCCCGAAGGAACGTTATCATGCTACGCCGTCAAGGAGGACTTTTGCGTGCGTGCGCATAGTGACAACGCAAACTTAACGTTTTATTTTTGTTGGCTGCAGAATTACCGGTGTTCTTAGCCAATCCTTGTTACTTTTGTTGTTGTTCTCGAGTGCCGGAATGATTGTATGTGTTTGCAGTTATAGCGCGCGTCAGTGTCATAGGTTGAGTTGTCGTGTTGTTCGTGGCGTTCACGCACCCCGGAGACACGACCCAATTTCTTTTTACTCGCACTTAGCGTTTTTAGCATTTTTTGGTGTTTTTCCTGTTTGCTAGAGTATTCCGTTCCTGTTGAACGGCTAGTGAATAGGTTGTGTTTCTAGTGTAGGTGAGAGAGGGTTCGGATCAGCTGCAGAAATGGTAGACGGCTCATTTGTGCTTATACCTAGCTCCTTGTACGTGTTTTTTTTGTTTGTTTGTTCCGCTGTTATTGCTGAATGAGAGATGAAACGAGTGGCCCTTTTAAATTCGTTTCGGATTGACTGAACCAAGAGTTCCAGTAACCCTCTTAAAGGGGGGAGTTTTAAGGACCACTTATGAGGTCAGTGGCCAGGCGCGGAGGCTGTGCGTGAGAACCCGACACTATGTCTGGCGGCTCAACACTGTGGACTCTACGCGGCAGCCGTCGCCAATTCGTCACGGCACACATGGGCGTCGGATAGTCCGGCCAACGGAATTCCGCTGGGATGATCCCCCATTCAGGACGCAGTCGGTGTCGAAGGCGTTGTAAGACCCACTGATGAGGTCAGTGGCCAAGCACCCGGGCGGCGTGTGAGAACTCGCCACTCTGTCTGGCAATGTAGCACTGCCAACACTGCAGAGCAGTCGACGCCAATTTGTCATGGCATGCACGGGAGACGGATTGTCTGGCCGACTGAATTCCGCGGGGATAATCCCCCACTGAGAACGCCGAAGGCGCCGCCGGGTTCCGAGAATCGTCAGCGTGGCCCGCCGGGGACGTGTAATTGCCGAAGTCGGAGCGCGCGCCGCGCGAGCCTCCTTTGTTAACGCGCTCCAGTCGGCATAGTGCACTGTCGCCGCCTTTCGCCCTCATCCGGCGGGGTCGCGCGCGCTTGCTCGTCAGCGAGCGGGCCGTTGACCCAAAGATGGTGGCGCCTTATTGAATATTCCGTAGCGCGCTGAGTGACAGCTGTCTACGTGAATTTGGGCACTCTTAAGCTGTACGAATGCTACAGGGGCGTTCCCGAGAGAGCGTGAGCTCGATGTGTTGTAAGGCCGAACTTGCCGTTTAGAAATCGTTCTTGTCTGAGCGCTGAGCTGGGCAGTCCCCGGCGAGACAAGAAGTCTCGACCGTTAAAGCTAGGTTGGGATTTGTGAGCCCCCTAGGCTAGAGGTTAGGATCGCGTCGGAAGTTTAGGGTACAGCGCCGTACCGGGCAACTAGACGAATCCTGCGGCGAGACAGGGTCTCGGCTGTCGTTTCTCGAGTGGTTTGTGTACGCTCCGAGGATAGGAGAGTTAGATGAAGTTTGAGAAGCTCCAGTGATTTGTACGCACTTAGAGCTAGCGTCTAAATGCAGTTTGAAGTTTTTCCCTTTGTTACTCATGCACTCAGTTTTTCTACTGTAAATAGCTGTATATAGACTCTTCGTTTCATTTAATCACCCCAACGCCTCGAGTTTGTCAATCCGACCGCCCTCACCAAGAACGTCAACATTATCGCCCTGCCAGCCTACTGCCACGTCAACCGGAGCCCGGGCGATTGGGTTCCTGATCGACACCGGACTTCGGGGAAACGAACCACAATCATCTTTACTGAGGCACTGTTATGGGTGTCGGCACGATGCCCATTAAGGCGTAGGTTCCTAGGTTGACTCGTTTCTCGAATGTACTGCTTTTGACAGAAAGAGCATTCTAGCAAATACACAATGTCTAAAGAATTGCACGTGAAGCTTGAAATAATTTTGTGAACGTATTGACTGGCAGTGCTATTGACAATGCAATCCATCTGCACATATTTGCAGGTCTTGAATCTAGGACGGAGGCACGGGCTGAGGGAGGCATGGACTGGTTCCTAGGATGCGCCAATTTTGGCATGCACTAAAATGTCTTTTAGGTTCTTCTTGTGTAGGTGACTCTTGGGGGTTCGGGGAACGTCTTTTTAAGTCGGTCATTACTGGCTATAATGGGGTAGTATTTCCGCAGGATGTTGTTTATGTTAGGGACCGCGTTTGAGAATTTGGTTATTAAGGGTGGTTGTCGGGCGCTTTCGTTTCGACTTTATTGCTTGAGCACTTCGTCCCTTTCTAGCTTGGATGCTCTTTCGTAAGCCATATCCAGCGCGTTGACAGGGTGATTCCTGCTTGCCAGGGTGGGCTTTAGTTCATTAAGGTGTTTTATATGGTCTGTGTCATCACTGCATACTCTTCTTAGTATGGTAGCCTGCCCTACAAAGATACCTTGTTTGCAGTGTCGTTGGTGATGACTAGTGTAGTCTAGGTACTTTTACCTGTGCGTTGGTTTCCTATAAAGCATGGTTTTCAGTTTACTATTGTCAAGAACTACAGTGGTGTCTAGGAACACCACTTATTTATCCGAGTACTGACATGAGAACTTAATGGTCGGATGCGAAGAATTAAGATGCGAAATGACTTTCTAGGGCTGTGCGGCCGTCCTCCCAAATTATGAAGATGTCATCGATGTATCGAAGGTAACCATTCGGTTTGAGGGGGAAAGACTCTAAGAGGGATGCTTCAAGTTGTCCCATAAAAATGTTGGCGTATGTGGGTGCGAAAGAAGTGCCCATGCTGGTTCCAAAAACTTGCAAGTAGTAAGATGAGCCTAACTCGAAATAGTTGACAGTTAGAACTAATTTTAGTAAAGTAATGTAGACTTCCAACGCATGTTGGTGCCGGTTTTCTGCTAAGGCCTTTGATGTAGCGCCTATTTTTTCGGTGATGGGAATGTTCGTGTAGAGGGCGGAGACGTCGAGCATGACCAGAAGGGCGTCATTGGGTATTTTCCCACCATCGTTTATAGCTTCTATTATGAGGAGGAAGTGTGAGGTGTCCTGAACAAATGAAGAGAATTCGGAATGTCTGCCCAAGGGTGATTCAGAAACACAGACAATCCTTCCGTAGGGGTGTTGTTGTTAGAAACTATGGGTTTGCCCGGAATGTCAGCTGAGACTAATGCTCCTGTGGGGACTTTATGGATTTTGGGGAGGAGGTAGAAACGTCCTGCTTGCTTGTTCGTCGGTCTCATGAAGTTTAGTTCTGTTGGGGTGAATAATTATGTGGCCAGCAGATCTGTAAGAGTGTGAAGGGTCGTTTGACTCTATACGTTGCTGGGATCATGGTTTAGAGGTTGGTAGTGGTTCATGGTTGTTAAGCTGCCTATAGGCCTCATCTTTACATTTTTCAATTGGTAAGATGACAACGCTACCTCCTTTGTCTGCAGGTTTAATGATTATGTCCGTTCTGGCTGCTAGGTTATTTAGAGTAACTTCTTCTGAGGGGGTGAATTTTTGCGTTTATTTGATTTCTTCGTTGTCATTAATATTTCTTTTGATACTGATTTTATATACAATTCGAGTTCTGGAGATTTTTCGGCATCTGGGGTCTAAGTGCTTGGTGCGCGGAGTGCGTGGTCATTGATTTCAATATTGTCGTGCTTATCGGAAAAGAATTCCTTCGGTCACATTCTGCGGGAAAATTCTGTGAGATCCTTGTGTAACTCGTATTCATTCACGTGGTTGTTGGTGGGGCAGAAAGTGAGGCCTCATTCTAGGATAATTTTTCGGTTGTCGATGATGTTTCTGAAATATCTGTAACGTTGCTTTTACACGTGATGGGGGGGCGGATACAACATTCTTTTCGGGAACAGGTGTCATGTTGCTGTTACTCGTACTGTAGGAGCTATATTATACATTTTGATTGTTAGCGGGAGGGGAAAATTCCACCGTAGCAGGTTCTCATGTGTCTGCGGGGGACGTCAGATGATTTAGTGCCGCGTATTCAGGCTTAGCGAGAACAGGAGGTTCAACGGTGCAATGTGTATATATATATATATACTTTGATTGAGAGAAGGGCTGTCTTTGGTTGCCGTCGCAAATAGTAAAAAATGGGTATAGCTTCTAACAAAACTGTTTATTGGATGCCGATCTTTCTCAAGACAGGTCTTGAGAAGGATCGGCATCCGATCGAAACGTCGAACAATAAACAGTTTTGTTAGAAGCTATACCCATTTTAACTATATATAATATATATATAATATATATATATATATATATATATATATATATTTATATATATATATATATATATAGGATTTGGAAATGAGGGGCACTTAGGAAATACAGAAAGAAATGCCGGCAGTCTACAACGCCAAAGAAGGCATGGGGGAATGGTTAGACTATTTGTTACCGTTAGTGACGTTACATTTTTATTATTATTATTAATTACGTGTGAAAGAAACAAAGAAAACACGCGCCCAGAGTGGGGACCGAACCCACACCTTTCGATCTAAAGGTGTGGGTTCGGTTATACACATATGGGTTCGGTATATATATATATATTATATATATATATATATATATATATATAATATATATATATATATATACATATACACACACACACACACACACACGCACGCACGCCGCACGCGCGCGCGCACGCCACGCACGCGCACGCCACGCACACGCACCACACCACGCACACGCACACGCACACACACACACACACACACACACACACACACACACACACACACATATAAGGGTTGGCAGCCAAGAAAACCTTGTAAAGAAAAGGGGAGTATGCGGTAGGTCATAGCAACAGATGAATAATTGTTTGAGTCAGAAAGAAAATGGTGAAAATTCCTCTTAATTCACCGAGCCCCTCATTTCCCATTTTCTGATTCGCTACATGCATAGCGAGGGCCTCTGTTCTGGCAGTCTTGGTGCCAAATATAGCTTAAGAGGGTTCAACGCTGGTCGACCACTCTCGACATGTCGTAGACACTCGAGTCACAGATTGGGGGTTAAAAAGAAGGTCCCCTTCACCCCGAGTAGCCCGACTGGCGCTGGCTACCACCCCCAAGTGCTGGAAACAAAAAATACCTTGACATAAATACCCAAGAAAGTGGTGGGGGAACAGCCCCTTGTACGACCTTCATCTCTTTGTACGACCCACCACAACCTCCCCTTTGCTTTCCGAGGTTTTCTTGACTGCCAACCCTTATTTTCTGTCCTATTTCACGAAGCCCCTCATTTCCCATTTTCTGATTCGCTATATATATATATATATAATATATATATATATATATATATATATATATATATATATATATATATATATATATATATATATATATATATATATATATATTATATATATATATATATATATTTGGAGGTCATTAGGTTCGGATCCACCCCGGCTGGCATTTTTTGTCCACTTTCTGTATTTCCAAATTCTTTATATGTTTCTATGGGTTGTAGCACGCGCCCCCCGGGGGCCATCCTCCCGTTCTGAAATCACTGTGCCGATTCCCCCGTGTGTCACTTGCCACGCGGGTACATTCCCGCTTTCCTTTCCCCTGCGTGTGACTTTACCCGTGCCAGAACCGCCGTTGATGCTGTTGGTTGGCCCCTCTCCCTGTGGGGGCCTCTCGGGTGGGTGTGGCCTTTGTGAACTTGTTAGGAAGCGGAAGGCATCCGGTCAAGAGAAGGGTGACTACGGCGACGTTCTTTTTTTTTGAGTTTTAGTTTTTGTTTGGGAGTCTAGTTTTGATGAGCGGAGCAGCCCCTCTGTTTTGCCGAGCAAAATCGAAAACGAAGGAAGGAGAGAGGGAAAAGAAAGCGCAGTCAGGGCGCGTAAAACTGCATTCTGTTCCTGTGTGCGGATTTTTTGTTGTTTACTGCCTCTTCTCCTTGATTTTTTTCTTTCTTCTCTCTATCTTTCTTCTTTAAAAATAAATAAAAGAAACTCGCCAGGGCAGAACTTTTTGTGACGGGATATTGTAGCAGATAACGTTGTAACACACACAACCCGTTTCTATGACGTACCACATTCTCCCCTTTGCTTTGCGAGGTTTTCGTAACTGCCAACCCTTATTATATATAAGCCTAGCCATCTTGCAACTTATGCGGTGAAAAAACAATTAACAATTAACCAAACAATCGGAAAGTTACTCGGAGTACGACTTTATCTCCACTGTAGCTCGAAGTCTTTTTATTTTTACCCCGTGTTAATCCCTTGCTTTAGCATTTTTATGTCGTTTCTGTGCATTTTCCTGTTTTTATTCTTCCCATTTCCTTTTTTTGCCCTCATCCCCATCCCTTGAACTAAAATCTTGTCTAGCCCTCTAAAACAGTAGACCTTTTTCAACTGCGAAAATATCAGAAGCAAATAGCGTTAACTGAGTCTCATAAAAACACAGCGCTAGCATACTGCGCCAGAAGCACAAAAGCGAAAAGCATACCGCCTGTCTCAAAAGGTGAAGCTAGTGTATGTTGCTACAGAAAAGAAAGCGGGTGCTTGCCGCTTACTGAAAACGTTCCAGTGAACGGCGAGCTTTCTGTTTGCACAATAGCTAAAGAAAACGAGGCAGCGCCATTACACTCTAACCGTGCTTGCTTTGAACGCGTCTTTCGCAACAGTCCCGAAACCGGAGACTTCCCGCATTTGCGTTTATTTAAACGTGGCTGTTAGGAGCTAGTTATACGGAACGGCTAAAAAGAGGTAGATGGTTCCAACCTGCATTAACCGTGCTTTGTGGGGACGTTCTATGTAATGCTTACAAATCGAGGTTCTTTCCGTATACTTAACCGTGCCCATTAAAGCCGCCTTTTGCTTCTGATTAATGACCCCATTACAGGTCACGCGCTCATATTCCTCCGGTACCCACACTCCGTTTCCATAACCTTTTAGGATTGAAAATTAAATATACTGAGGCACGCTAAGTGTCAAAGGTTTATCAAGTGCATGTTAGTTGAGCCCAAGCCCACGTTCCCAGGGAGAAAGTGTGTTACAAAAAAGTTATCGAATTCCAACTTGAGATGTAGATGATCGAAAATGACACGAATATTGAAAAAGGACTGGTACAATTTATACATGGGGGAATAATTGTAACCATTTTATGAACGAGTCGTGGTAAACGAGGGTGACGATGTTACCTGGGAGCTGATTCCAGTGACGAATTGAAAGAGTGGCCAGACGAAAAATAGGTTAGTATGCGCGAATAATGGCTGGACTATGAATGCATAATCTAGACGAGAAAAAACCCGATTAGCGGGTTTTACGTGCGAGGCAGCGAGAGGAGACTGGCTGTGGTACAGCCTGCGTGACGGACAAATATTACTTGAGTGTGGCGAACGACAGGATTTGGCGCTGGAAAAATACGGAAGTCTGTCGGCGACCGCAACGTATACCTCCCACTGCAGAGAAATATCACGCGCCATGTCGACACCGCTTTGCCCTCACGAGTGTTTTAAGACCAATTGGCCCTAATCGTTCGAACAAAAGTGTCAAAAGAGTACGTCAAGGATAAGGTAATAGCACGTCGAGGGACACTGCATATCAAGCCCTGGCTCAGAAGTAATTTGCTTCACTTTTTGACTGCATTTCAGCTGCGAAAATAACTCATACATGGCGCAAGAACTGATCACGGAAGGCGCTTATCATTAATAATTATAAGAGCCCTCATTTTCTATACCGAAAACATAACCAAACAGGAATTAGCGCGCTCGTTTCAGAAGAACAGTGCTATGAAAAAAAACATTGTAGTTTACGTGGATTAATAGAACCCACCGCTACAGTCTCCTTCAACTTACGTTTCCAAATACAATCCACCAGGAGACACTAAATGGCGGTGGTGTGATAAAAATGGCGCTTGCAAACTTTATCTTCTTATTTTCGAGGGATCGGCTTCAGCGCTTGTTTACAGACGTTCCTCGTACATTCACTTTCACCCTCCAACGAAACACACGGTTATAAACTATTGCCACTAAACTACCACGGCACAAGAAAGGAGAATAATAGATGCCGCAAGATTAGCAGATGCGACCACTCAGCGGGGGAAAAAAAACAAAAAAATAATTACACGCATGATGGTTTCTTTGCATAGCATGTCGTCCCAACAGGCAAAGCACGCTTTACAGAGGCGCCAAATTATTTCTTGGAGCGAATCGCAGTTTCACCGGACAACTTCCCTACGCCCAACACACCTGTTTGTAGAACGTTAACTCTCAATTACGGGAAACGAGACGGTAAACTACACATATGGCACGCCAGCGCAAAAAGGAAATAAATTGCAATTAAAGTCACTCGATAGATTCTCTGAAAAACTTCTGCCTAGCCTCCCCGCAAGCACGGGCAGAAAGGAAATTTTGGCGTCCAAAAAAATTTTGGACACCAAATTTTGGACGCCAAATTTCTCGAAAGAAATTTTGGCGTCCAAACTTCGTTAAACGCAGGACGCACCATTAAAGAACATTGCCAATAAACTACCGGTGACCCATTTAAATAAGAAAAAGGAGGGAGTTTCAGCGATAACACCCATCCGCGCAAAGTCAACAGGCGGATATTACAGACTGCTGGTGGATTTGCACAACAATGGCTTCCCCCAAGCCAAAGCCACGCTTGAAAAAAGGCGGAAGTCTTGTTGCTTCTCAAATAAACGCAGTTTCAGCAACAGAATTTAAAAACGCGCAAGACACATGATTATAGGTGGTTAGCCCCAAACTAGCAGTACCTTCTTAGCAAAAAGAAAAAGAAAAAAGAAGACGCGAGCTTCGGCGAATGGACCAAAAAACCCAAAAACAACAGCAGTCATGAGCGGATGGCAATTACAAGCACAACAACATTTCCGTTTGCGCAAATCATGCGTTAGAAACGTCAGAACCTTTTTTTGGAACCTGGGGCGCTGGAAGGAACACTGTAGCTAAGCATAAGTTGGGATAAAAAGGAGAAAAACGGCTAAGCGATATGAGTATAAAGGAAAAATTATACCACAGGCCTTTCTCAAAACTAAGTACTTGGAAAGAGGCAGAAACGCTTAATCTTGCAGCACGAGGCGCATAAGGCGGGAAGATGTAAAAAAAACTAAACAAATTACGCAAGCGCCCGATGCCTTTATAAACAGTGAGGAAAAATAGCCCTCGTAATTAGGGAACCCAAGGACGACCTTTAAAACGCCGAGTTCTGATGAGGTAAGGAAGGAAGCGGCGGATAAACAGGGAGGAATACTTTGGGATAAATTTGGCTAAGGCGTTGCGCTGCTGAGCACGAGGTCACGGGTGCGATTCCCGGCCGCGGCGGCCGCTTTTCTGATGAAGGCGAAAAGCGAAAACGCCCGTGTGTACGAGCTTTCGGCGCACGTTAAAAATCCCCAGGTGGTCAAAATTATTCCGGAGCCCTCCACTACGGCGCGCCTCATCGCCTACGTTGCGTTGGCGCGTTAAAACCCCACAATCAAATCAACTTTGGGATAAATTAGAAGCAGCAGCAAAGCTTCATCTTCTCGAGCTGGAACAACCAAATCGTGTTGAAAACTGCCAGGTGCAGAAGAGGCAAGCGAGCAACAAAAGGGTTTTTACATTTCGGCGCTTAAACAAAATTAAGTACAAGAGGTAGCAGAGAAGTAGGCGGGCACGTCGAGTGAAATAGAATTGGACCAACGACGGAGGATTCAGGCCGGTGGCGATCAATTTTGGCGAAGAAAAAAATACGGAGCAATAATCGAAGGCGGGAAGCTATACACGGGGAGGCGGAGTACCGGTGTAGGACACGAATTCAATAATGGAACAGGTATTTTTCTCAATATCGACTGCCATACATCACGAAGGACGAAAAGGCAACAAAGGGGAAGTGAGGGGGAGGATGATATGTAGAGCTAGAGCTGCGTAGAGAATGAGAAGGACAGCAAGAGTCGATCTTCCGGAAACCGAGGTAAGGTGGAGGAACAACAGTGGCAGCAAAAAAACCCGACGAAGTGTTTCTCTAGGAGAACTGCTCGTCGCAACGCAAGGAAAGTCGTCAGAAACAGCCAATTTCGGAAGAAATGTTTTTGCCGACACTGCCACGACCACCGGCAACACGGGCAATACGGTCATTGCTGAACGGCAAACTCTGCTCCCGACAAACAAAAAATGAAAGCCTCCTACTGCAAGACGAAACTGCAGCAAAAATAACTCCGAGTGTGCTCTTTAGGCCATCTGTAATAGCCCACAGACAGAGCAAACAAAGAAATCGGCGGAAGAGGCCCAGATTGTGTTTGTAAACAATGTCAACTGTAAACATTCCCCGTACGATCGCCTAAGGCTGCCTAATGCCGCATGGTTGGTGCGTCGCTGGTGTGCTTATGTCGTAGTAAACGCAATGATCATATTAATCCAGACATTACTGCTGCTTTACGTTGATAGGAGGGCCGTCAATAACGGTAGCTATGAAAACATTTGTTTGACCATTCGAGGTTTCTTTGCAGGCACAAATATCTCGCAGCAAAAAAAAATATCGCGTTTTATATTTGATTTTTATTGAAAACTGTGCCATATAGGAATCAGGCAGCTGCTGAAAAAAACAGCCATTAAAAATATAGCGATGCTAATAAGACGTAAAGTATTCGTCAAAAGTTCGTAAGGCATGTCGGAAGTTCACAGGCTACAAAGAATTCAGCATACAAGCTTGTCCATGGAGTGAAACTAGAATGGTTGATGCAGAATGCTGGCGGAAGCAATATTACCTCCATGACGTCGTAAAAAAATTCAACCAGCCTTGCCTTTAAAGTTTTGCGGCCAAGAAACATTCGGCATGGCCTCTAAACCAAATACTGTATACGCAAACCATAGGCTCTAAGCCGCAGCGACTGGCCTCTTTTCCACACATAAAAACACGAGAAACTAAAACCCACGACGGCCTGTTTTTATCGTAGTGTATAATATATGCCTGACTACACGAGAAAATTTCTTCGCGAGAATGACCCGACATACGAATTGCTACCGCCATTGCCGTGACAATCGTTTCCGTGTTCTTAAACCGCGCTGTATTAAAACTTAGACAAGGGAAGAAAACACAAAGACGTAAACGACTATCAGTTTGAGGAGCATGGCTTTAATTTGGTTTCCCAAAACGTCTCAATTCCACCTTAAGACCCACTCACAGCTTGGGGCGTCGCGACAGAAGTAATCAGACACGACGCAAATGTAGCCAGCGTCGCAAGTGCAGCGCCCAAGCGGTTTACGGCATAAAGTTTCATACTTGGGGCATAGAGTTTTATACTAGAGGGAAATCTGGCGCTACAATCGCGGGCCTTCGTCGGCGCCGCCGTTGCAGCTAGCGACGTTCCTCGCCAAGCTGACTTGGCTAGCCACGTGACTTCTTTTTTGTCTCGAAGTCAAAATCAACAAGAAAGGGCAACATCTTTTTCTTGGTCATGTTGCATGAAGATTCTAAATAATCACGGAGAAGTAAAGCTTTTTGGAGCCTCATTTGTATTATAACAATAAAATTTAAATAACCTTTTACAGTAATATTGTTGCATTTTTGCAGTTAGAGCCAACTTTCCAGCCTGTTCATGAGCCATGCCAAGGACAAGTGGAGCATGCCTGCCCCGTACATGACGGAACGCTCACTGAAGGACGGTTCCCCCTGACAGTGGCGCAAGATTTTCCTCTAGTGGGTATTACTATGAAACGCTGTGGTTTGCGGTTCCAATGCCCAGTTTTCGCGCTAAAATGCCGTAATTTGTGGAGTTATATCAGGTTCTATCAAGCCCTCCCCATGAAGTTGGCTTTCCTCCGTTGGGACGCCATTAGCAGGGAAGTACCCTTTACAGAGTACCCCATACAAGGAAAAACCGCGCCAAAGTTTTTTTTCGTCTGTTTGTTTGTTTGTTTGTTTATAGGAAGAACCTATACGCCTCGAGCTTCGCGATCGCTGCGCCGCCTGCCGCCGCTTCTCCACGGTGTTGACGGGATTTGCGCTACGTGGCTGATAGGGGCTCGTGCCGTGTTTTTGGTTCTGTTTCGCTTCTTTTCGCCTTTCCGCGCCCTAAAAAAACTTGTTATGGTGACGTCTATAGGCAAAGAGTACGTTTAGGTCACTTAAAAAGCAGCTGCGTCTTCGTAGAGTCCGCGATCGCCTGCAAGAGCTACCCGGGGACGCGGTTCTGCGCGCTTCGTCGCCGCTCTTCCGGACGTCGGCGACGGCAGCAACGTATCACCCCTGTCACCTCCAAAACATCAGGCACAAATGAATTCTACTGTCGCCTCGTTTAGACCTGATACTGGCACAATGAGAGGTTGGCTTTATTTTTCTGCGTGGACAACGAATGCGGCTTCGTTTCGAATATATACGTCGCCTTTCGGGGATGTGATTACCCAATCCAGGACAATAACTTATGCCTTTTATAAGATATAAACCCTGCGAAAATGTTAAGTATATTCCAAGCCTGAGCGTCGTTAAATATGTGCCCACACACGCCATATAGCAAGAACCAAGGCAAGTTAATGAAAGCACGGAAAAATAAATGCTGTGCAAGTGCGGAATTAAGAAACGTAATAGCTCTAACAGGAATGAAAAAAAACACAGTGCAGCTTCTGACATGCTAAAGACGTTCGTCGAAACTTAAGCCAGGTAGGGTTCACTAGACCAACTGTACGCGAAATGCACTGCTATTTCGTGAGACATCGGTGGGGGGGAGGGGAGGGGACGCTGTGTACAAATGCGGAGCGGAATCAAGCAATGAACGCTTTAGTAATCACACACAAATCTCGCGTTCACTTTCCTTTTGTTTTTCTGCTTCAACGAACAGCTGATCGTACGGCGGACGCATCTTTGGAAGTATACAGGGTAGGCTGTTCAACAAGCGGTGAAAGGTGTCGTTGGAAGAGTGCACATGGGGTATGTGATAAGGCCTTCTGATTTCAGTTTCTGCTTTATTCTGCAAGCTCCCTGTGCCATATGACGATATTTCGAAGAAGGATTAGTCGCGGGCGCGGATTATATTCTAAGCCCGTCTCCGTGCTGCTCGCAGAGGATATTAGTAGCAGTTGAATGTTTGCGGGCGCTCACCTCACGATAAGACGACTTTGTCGTGTGCTGATCCCCGAATATAATTATGCATTGTCCATCGTACTTTTGTTGAATATTCCCGAAATTAACACAGACTGGCTTGTAAATGGTGGTGATCAATATCTGAGGTATATTATTGGCAAACGTAATTAACTGGCGTGCTGTCAGGTATGAGTGCTCCGCTGATTGCGAACAAAACCGATTTAAATCGTAGTGTATAGCCGTATCATGGACATCTGAGGACCCGGTGGTTACGGATACACTGCTAGTAAATTCAGGTCAGTGTAACTACAATCGGCTCCATCATACGCCGGTTCTGCGACGCTGGCCTGTGACACACACCTGGCGCTTATACAGATCGAATATACCACACTAAGGTCGCGCCACGAACATTTATACTCTCGTAAACACGCCCCATTTG
The DNA here is from genome assembly GCA_013339765.2 of Haemaphysalis longicornis. NCBI lineage: Eukaryota > Metazoa > Arthropoda > Arachnida > Ixodida > Ixodidae > Haemaphysalis > Haemaphysalis longicornis. Next base: position 149,844,623 of record CM023452.1, on the reverse strand, counting down.
CGAACAGAGTGACTGCTCCACATAAACGGTGATTTCAAACGCCCGAAAACGGAGAATCTCCGGCGTGAACGTGCCGCAAAAGCAGCGGCGGCACTGGGGAGCCGGATGCGGACTCCCGCGCCTGCTTTCGAAACGGGCCGCTAGGGGGATTTCAGTGGCGCCCCTACAGGCCGCGCTCGAGGCGTATATAAATTGGGTGAAGCTGCTTTTCCACCACAAGATACTGCAGAAGTGACCGAGCTGCCGATCATCCCCCAGCAAAGAGCCTTGTTTTTTTTTTTGGAACAGACGGCTACGGAACACCACGTGCACAGAGCTCAAAGCGAACTGTTCAAAGCGAACTAGTGCCTGCGCCTTCCCAACAGGCGGATGAGTGAATAATTCTTAAAGTACAGTACATAAATTACTTATCTGACTAAGACTTGTCCCAGCACACACAAGTAAGTCGTTTGTCCTGGCGTAAGCCGCTTTTACTGTCTCGGTATACAGCGGTCTTCTTTCGCGTATTCAAGGAAAACGAGCCATCTTGCGCGGTATTGACGTACGACCCAGTTTCGTACGTCGGTTCTACTCAAAATACGGACAATTTTCGTTTAGCCCTCTCTTACCAATGTCCACGCATGCGGACGCACAAGCCTTTAACGGCGGCTGTATTGAAATCATCTGTCGCTTAAGGGCTGACACTATACGGCGCGCCACACGGCCCAATCTCAGCAAGTAAGAAATCTGATTCCAAGAACAGCTGCACGAATGATAACGATTAACAGAAAAGTAACTGTATGAATACAATAAACGCGCAGTGTCCACGGCGCAGTGTACGACGTAAGGCACACAGCCATGCGGCTTCTGCGCGCACACACAAAGCGTAAGGTTAGCGCACGTTCCGCGTAGTGCACAGTAGGTAAACCTCACCGCGCTGTACGTCTTAAAGGAGCCAAGAAGATAAAACACATGGTTGGTTCATTCAACAGATTGCCTCGTTAAAATCATACTGACACCACTTTTAACGTAAACTTCGCCTAAATAAGCAATATAATTAGGAAAAAAAGGAATTGCCATGGGACCCACTAGCTCATTCGCCGCAACAGAACCTATGATGTCGTACCAGACTGCTCTGCGATAGGCGGAGGCCGGCAGAAGCAAACGCGAAATAGGCAGAGCTTATAAGCTTGCCGAACAAGCTATTTGCGCCTAAATGTAATGCATATCCATTTTACAGCAGTAAGAATGGTGCGCTAAACAGGAAAAGTTGCGAAAATACACGTAAACATAGAAGTACCGATGCGCACTGCTGTGTGTACTTGTTACGTGAGCAACTAACCGGTGGCGCGACGCAGTCAAGCCAAGAGCGTAGACGGCTGGACCAAACCCACGGTGCATGAAAGCCGCATGCGGGAACAGCCCCCAACACGAGGCCCAATGATTTTGATTCCTCTCTACCACTCTACCATAACATAAATCCGTTATGCGCAGATTGAGAAGGAGATGCTGGCAATCGTCTTTGTACTGAAGAAATTTCATCAGTACTCTTTTGGAAGAGCCACTACGATCATCACTGATCACAAGCCACTTCAGTCGATTCTCAATAAGCAACTCGATCAAGTACCAAGGCGACTGCAAGGAATGTTTGTTCAAACCCAAATGTACGGCATAAGCATCGAGTGCTGACCAGGCAAAGAACTTCATTTGGCCGACACGGTATCTTGTGCATTTCTGCCGAACGACCGCAGTGAGGAAGAACTTGAGAACATCAACGTCGTGAGTCACCTGCCCGTGCGTAAAAAAACACAAGAAAAAATCCGAAATGCAACAAGAGATGACGACTTAATGCGAAGGCTGAAAGCGACAATCCAGTCAGGTGGGCCGGAGGAAAAAGATCAATATAGTCAGGCATACGGATGTACTTCACCTTCAGAGATGAGCTCCCCGTCGAAGATGACATGATCTTCAAGGGAATGCGGTTAGTCATCTCAACGTCGCGCGAGCCGAAATCAAACAAAAGCTCTATGCGTCACACATGGGAATAGAAACCTGCTTGCGACGTACTCGAGAACGCGTCTTCTGGCCAGGACTCAATGCAGAACTGAAAGACCTCATCTGAAGATATGAGATATGCCAAAAGCATGCTATCTTTGAACAGCGGAAACTCTGATTATGCCCCCGCAACCAAGCTACTCATGGGAACGAGTGGGATGCGATCTTTGAGTACAAGGACAAGAATTTTTTAGTCACCGTGGACTATTACAGCAACTTCTGGGAAGTAGATCAACTGAAATCTTTGAGTTCAAGCCAAGTAATTCTGCAATTGAAAGCTCGCTTCGCCATACACGGAATTCCGCAAGTACTCATCACGGATAATGGACCACAGTTTTCATGTGAAGAATTCCAGAACTTTGCCAAACGCTGGAGCTTTAAACACAAAAAGTCGAGTCCAGCCTATCCACGTTCCAACGGCCAGGAAGAATCAGCAGCGAAAATGGCAAAAATGCTGCTGAAGAAAGCTGAAGAAAGCAAATCAGGCTTGCAGATGGCAATTTTGGACTTCAGAAAGACCCCTTTGCAAGGCCTGAATGCAAGCCAAGCGCAACTGCTGATGGGCCGTCGTACAAGAACAACCCTACCGACAAAAGCACAACTGCTGCAACCAAGGACAATAGATGTAAAGGACAAGATGAAAGAGAGAAGAAGAAAGAAAATTTCTCATCATGACAAACAAGCTAATAATTTGCCAATCCTGAAGGAGGGAGAAAGCCTGACAGTTCGACCACAGAAAGACAAAACGTGGGAGAAAGCCACTGTGACTGAACGGGTGGACGACAGGTCATACAAGGTAAAAATTGGGGCAGCATCCTGCGGAGAAATCGCGTCTTCATTTGAAGTACACCCACGCCGTCTGATGAGAGCCAGCCGGGATACACCACACCTGTCCTGCCTGCGACTACGTCGAACAACGAAGCTTCGACAAGCCGAGAATCATCACCCAACTCCTTGCCTACACGAGTCAAGGAATCCATCACTTCAAACGGAAGAACATCTGACCAGGGAGGCACTCCGGTCCGACCGCGAAAAACCAGGATGCTCCCAAAGACGTTGCAAGACTTCGTCGTTGGATAAAGTGGACAGATCTTTCAAAGAAGGAGAGGTGTTACGTGAGGAACTAACAGATGGCGCCACGCAGACAGGCCAAGAGCGTAGACGGTGGGACCTAACCACGGTGTATGAAAGCCGCCGGCGGGAACAGCCCCTAACACGAGGCCCCACGAGTTTGATTCCTCTCTACCTCCCAGCGGCGGAGCGCGGTAAACCTTGAGCCGACAACGGCATTGAGTTACGCCCGCGCCCTGTCCGCCACTTCACTTTCTCTTCTTCGCTGCAGCCATGTAGTCGCTTGTATATGCTTCTTTTCCTACTTTATAATAAACCCAGTTAACCCCATATAACCGAAGTCCAGTGTTCTGTATCAGAACTCACAACGAAACAGTACTGGGCGTACTATGCTGTTTTAGCTCCACAGCAGTCCGACGCTTCGGAGGTGTCTTATACGACGCTGGCCGATTGGCTTAAGCGACTTTGCCTTACGTGACCCTGTTTTCAAGCATCCCCCTGTTTCACGAAGCGATTACTTTCTACCATAACAAAAACAAGTCAGGTGTAAATACTGTCAAAAGCAAAGCAACGGTAGAGTGCCGAGTACGCTAGCGCCATCTGGGAGGTTTGACGGCAAGCAAGGCTGCAGATGCGAATGGCGCAGTGAAAGTTCATTAGTATACGCGTCGTTATGACTTCGTTGTAGGCGTCACCAAAACACACTATTTGGCGGAAGAATCAAAATTTTAACCTAAATTGATCAATTTCTCAGTGAATACGGCCTCATTTCCTGCCGCGCAGCGCTGGGGACACTATAAAATACGAAATCTTTTGAATAAAGCAAATTTATATTTTGCTTTCACAGCTCCTTTAAATATAAAGTAACTGCAACTATACATTTGTTTACCCTTCAACAGTTTCCGTTTTAGCGCGTCCAAGTATGGCAGAGGTGTTGTTTCACAGCGCTTCAGCAACAAAGCGCCGCAACGCCACTAGCATTTCTATTAGGACAACTTCTTTAAGCCCCAACACGATGTATCGAATAGATGGGTTACCGCTCACCCGCCGCGATGGCTCAGGGGCAAAGGCGTTGCGCTGCTGAGCCCGAGGTCGCGGGTTCGATTCCCGGCCGCGGCGAATAAATTGCAATGCGAATCCCGAAATAGCTGCAGCATGGAATCTGAAAAGCTCAAGTCAAACCTGTACGGTCCAGCCACAGATACATAAACACCGCATTAATAGCCGATTGAACACCATTCCCATTGTGATGCAACTTCAAAACGGCATTCATCCTTCCGCAACACGCGATTAGAATGGAGTCTCTTCGTCATGAGGCATTCCCTTGAGAATGAAAAAAGAAGTCAGAAGCGGCGAGGTGACGGGTCAAAGATGGGTCGGGCGGCAGCCCGGATCATATTTTTCAATGTTTAGGTGGGCCCTAGACACATCGCCAACACTTCTGGATGAGGTGATGCACACGCTTTCTTCCATGCCAGTCGTTCGTTACACAGCATAGCTCACAGAGAAAAGATGTCCGAAGCCGCGAGGTGACGGGTCCATGATGCATCGCACTGCGGCCTGTTTCATACTTTCCAAAGTTATACGGGCGTTAGACACATCTCCAACACTTCTCGATGACGCAATGCACACGCGTCTGATGTGAAATAACGCTACAAGCTGCTTCCTTCTAACCGTCTTCTTCCCGAACGTACACACGTTCGGGAAGAAGTCGAGCATGTTGGCTGAACGTGACATCAGACACGCCACTAACACTAGACTGTCATTGAGCGCAGGCTAAGCCAATGACTTGATGTTGTCGCCTTATTGGCTACCCAACGAAGACCATTTGCATGGTTTCGCTTGACTTCCTTGCAGTTTTTCCGGCTTAGTTATATTTCTTGCTCTTCTTGCGGCCTCGCACGTAAGGTGGCTTATCGCAGGTGCAGCACTCGCAGCTCCCATCAGCTCTCTTCATGTATGATAGCAGCACATTTGTTAGGAGCGAAAATGAAAAAAAAAAGTGTTGACCCATTTTGCATAATAATTTGGTTGGAGATTTACGGAGATTTATTAGTGAACAAAACGCTTTATAATATTATACCAAATAAAAATTATTGCTCAAGGGCGATCATTTCAACCTTTTGTCTTGTGATTGTCGGGTAAAAATAAATATTCGGAAAATCGCACTTTGCGGGTCCATTTGTATTAGTATTATTTACACCAATACGTCTCTATTAGTTCGTATTATATTCATACAAACTAATAGCTCTGAAGACTAATAGCGGTCTATCTGATCTATTTGTATTTGTAAACTAATACCAACTAATAGGTTCATTTATATTATTAGACTAATACATTTGATACATGAAACTTATAAAACTGGTACAGGTTTGTATAAGACTAATAAAGGTCTTATACACATAATACAAAAATATATAGGAGTAATACAAGTTTCAATCAGAACTTTTTCTAGGGATCTGTTCGTCTTCTACTATGAAGCGCCAATTCTCTGCCTGTGTCTTTTTGTGAATTCCTTATTAGCCATTGTTTGTCTCAGGTGGTAGGGAACTTACGCTAGAACCAGGCACGGCTTTAAACTTTGAAATTTTTGAATACCAGCTTTGACAAGCACTTGCTCAACTTGCTAGCATAAACTGAAATCTGCCATTGCTTGTAATCAGAACCTGCTGACTGCCTTTCTCGGCACAATTTTGAATAAGTTGGAGAGAATATGGTCAGTAATAGCAACATCACTGAGAGCATGTTGACTGAACATGGCATCAGACACGCCACTAACACTAGACTGTCATTGAGCGCAGGCTTAGCCAATGACTTGTGCTAGATTTTCTGCCTCTAGGAATGACCCAAATGATTGGTGAGCACAATATCACTAAATTGTTTGTTGCTTCAAGGCCCGGAACCATACACAACGTTTCTTACGCCGAAAGTAGGTGCCGAAGCCAAGGCGAAGAGCGAAGCAAGAAAAGAGAAAGCAAACGTGTTTATTGGGCCGTGCATGCTCACAAGCTACCGGTCTCAAACCAGGCGGTTTAAGCAGATGTTGCGTGTGCAGCCGCGAGCAGCCCCACGAGTGTTATAGACACGTTTCTTACTGGCTCTACATCCCTGTTAATAGCAGGGTGTCGAACCGGAACCGAACCGAACCGAAAACCGGAACTGAACTGGTATTTTTGCCGGAACTGAACCCGAACCCGAACCGTTCTTTTTTGAGCACGCTGAACCCGAACCGGAACCGAACCGAAAAAAAGAAATAACGGTTACCGGTTCATGCCAAAACGATTCGACCCTCCGTTGTTGATATTGATGTCAATGCAATTCAGGCCTTTTTTTTTCTTTCACGTACCATCAACTTCGTACCCGTTCGCACACTTTTCCCTCCAGACAATTGAACATTATCACGCTCTATGTAACAACAGGGGTATGAATGAGCACCAATGCTGCAATGGTCTGTTGCTGCTGGAAGCGCGAGCGTAGTGCAAGCTGACCGAAGGAAATGTGATTCTCGGCAACTTGCAGGGGATATAAAACGACTTTGCCCTTCCTTAGCAGCGACTTATATGGAGGAATCAGGCTGCAGGAGTGCTCCACTGCGCAACATCGAAAGCCGACACCCAATGTGTGCGAACGTTTTGCATTTCGTAATTTCTTTAAAAGGTCCGACACCTGCAAATTGTTAATACTTGACAAATGTGACCGCAGGAGCTGCTCAGTGGCTAAGCAGTTTGCTGCTGATGCAGTTTTGCCTGTTTCAGATCTGCTTTTGTTTCGAAGGTGCACTTGTACTGACTGCCCAACTCGCTACATTACTTCTACTGGTACGCTTTCCGGAGGGGAGTACTGCTTTGGACGACTTAAAGAGCGTATACCCAAAAAAGTCCACGCTCATGCTCCGCTCGTCAAATTTACCGTTCATTTTGTAACAGCATAATCTGTTATAAGATTCCGCAATGTAGCACACGGAACGATGGCGGGGGTCAGGCGGTACGATGATGCAAACATCCGGTATAGCTATCGCAAAAGGAATTGTTGTGGTCAAAGCAATAATTCAGTGACTGGGCGTTAACTAAAGCTTAATTTTAACAAAAGTGTGGCTAACACATTCGATAAGGTGACAGGTAACAGATTATTCAGGGTGACCAAATAATCTAATTCATGGGTAGTATATATGTGCCCGTTGTAGGATTTTTCTGTTTTGTTACAAATACTAAAAAATGTGCGCCATTGGTATTAGGCGCTGGTATTTAAACGCCCCAGTACACAGGCCTAAATTTAAGGCTTCAAGGTTAGCGTGATAGGTAATTCTGTAGCGGCGTTCGCGATTTCAAAAAAAAGGAAAGGGCAGAAAATATATCCTACCGTCACATCTCTTGGCGGTGGCTTTATGAATAGTCGCTAGGACAACATAAAGTCTGGGCGAAGAATTATGTGGTGAATCGTCGCCACTTCATCTGTTTTTCTAATATCTCTTAGTCCTTTAAAATTTGTTTTGCAATTGCGCCACTGCCCTTGGGGTACAGCAGAATTTTGCATTTTCGTTTGTATTTTGATTTGACTGTCGTTTTAAGCTAGTATATGTTTTTTTTTCAGTGATAATTCAACTCATCGAACCGGTTCGCGAACCGGTTCAAGCTGCCGAACCGGTTCACGAACTGGTTCAGTACGTGATTTTGTCGAATCGGAATTCAACCGAAACGAAATGATTTCGCCTGAATGAGAACCGTAACCGAACCGGAATTTTTTTCGGTTCGGTTCCGCCGTGAACGCAGCTCCGTTCCCGGCGGAAAGATACAGTGAGCGCAGGGGCAACGACGCTTGCAGCGTGATCACTCAGTGCTCCGTGTGTGGCATGGAGGAAAGAAAAGTTGTCTGGTGTAAGAGTATCATCAGTTTTCTTTGCTTTGCTGTCTTGGACGCTGTACCCGAAAAGATTCTTTGCCCCATCTGTGTTTCGAGCGTAGCCTCGATGTTGTTTCGGTTATGAGGTGGCAACGAACGGCGCGCCAAGGGAGCGCCGCGCCGACGACGAAGGCGGAGCTCCGCACGCAGCGCTTGGACGACACCCGGCACCGCTCGTGATCACGAGGCACACGCTCAAGTGCGCTCACGCGGGCTGAATGCATCAGTTGTGAGAGAGAGAGAGAGAGAGAGAGAGAGAGAGAGAGAGAGAGAGAGAGAGAGAGAGAGAGAGAGAGAGAGAGAGAGAGAGAGAGAGAGAGAAAGCTCTTTATTAGAGGAAAGCAGAGAGGTTCGCCGGCATGTTAACGCCGGCATGCTACTCTGCGGGGTACGGGAGGAGGGAATAAAGTTGCAATAGGAAGAAAGGCGGAAGGGAGAGAAGAAAGAAGAAAATTAAAGAAGTAAAAAAAAGAGGTAGCGTGTGCGTTGGGGACCGTCAGTGCGACACGTGAAAAGTCTATGGACAGGTTGTAGAGTGTGAAGGATCCTCCTTCGTCGAAACCGGTTTGTGTCAGCCCACCCGGCGAAAAATACGGCCGCAATCTTTTGCAAGCAAACAAAGGGTTTATTACTTCAAACCACGAGAACTAAACTATCGGCTATACAGGATAAATACAAGGCTGCAGAGTTTTTCAGCGATGCATCTAAAACGTCCACTGCGGTGTCTTGTGCTGCGCATGGGCCCAATTTTGAAGCATGTAGAACAATGAATGTTAATACAAGTATTTTTACGGCAGAAGGATATGGCATATTTCTGGTTGTAAGTCACATAGTTGAACATCGTATTCCTACATCCGTCATTTATACAGATTCGTTGAGCGTCGTCCGTGCATTATCATCCGGAAAGTCATCAAAAAACCATGTAATTAATCTTGTCTTCAAAACAATTATGATAGCTTATTCCTCAAACCTTGGGGTGACTGTGTGTTGGGTGCCAGGCCATTCTGGCATTGGCGGTAATGAAGTGGCGGATGAAATGGCCGCCAATGCTGCACTCCGAAACACAGTAGACATGGCAACACTACCGTACACAGACCTCAAGCCACACATTAGACAACAACTCCGTAAAACTTGGCAAGCAGACTGGAGCGAACAGACAGACAACAAACTACACGTAATAAAACCACACTTGGGACAATACACAACTGACTCACCCAACAGGCAGATTGAAGTTACTTTAGCTAGATTACGGATAGGCCATACACATGTGACGCACTCGCACCTGCTCACAGGATCTCCAAGACCCCTGTGTAGCAGGTGTGGGGAGGGCCTATCTGTAGTCCACATATTCATACAATGCAAGGCACTTGACAGAACACGACACAAACACTTCAGACCACTGTACAGACAACATATTCCCCTACACCCATCCCTGTTTCTAGGTGACGATGCCATGGTTTCTGTGAAACGCGTTTTTAAATATTTGTCAGACGTCAATTTTTAAACCTCATTTCCTATCACGCATCATGAAATCTGGCCCTATACACCAGCCATCACCATCATCTTTATTGATCTTACTATGTCCAGTTTACACGTTTTATACCTACCTTTTGTGGTAATCACTTCTTTTCATTAAATAACTTCTCTGGCGCTCTTTGCCCTCGTAGGCCTTGCGCCATTAAACAAAAAAAAACCATCAACTAAACTATCGGCTCTTGAGCGGGACGGGCGCAGGGCAACACCGGTCCGCAGGGCAGCACTCACGTTTCGTAACGATCGCTGGCGGTATCGTCCTGTGCCGGGTGCAGGTTGGGCGGCGAACCTCGTTTCCACGCACTAGGCGCCTTGCCGCTGTGTCCCGTCGCGTCCGAATCCGTGGCGATGCCTCTTCCGCCACCATTCACACAACACGCACCCACGCCTACTGCAGCCGTCCCTTATCTCTCTTCCGCCTGCCCGTTCCTTCGCACTTTGGTCCTGGGCGTTCTCGAGCGCGCATGCTCGGCTACAAATCTACGCGACTGTTACCCGCACGTATCTAGACGCGAGCCATCGTGCACACCACGTTCACGCAAGCGCACTGCGGTCCCCTCACATGCCCACAAGTGCAAGGATGGTCTGGTCCTATATCAGCTCACCGACGCCGATGTCATTCAGGTATTCAAATAAGGCGGTTAGCACTTTACGCTGAGAGGAGGGAGATGGCCATGGTCCCAGAAGTGCTTTTAAAGTCAAGGAACTGTGGTTGAGGCACTCGATCATCTGTGCGAGGTTGTGTCTTGCTTGACAGTATGTAGGGAACTCCAGTAAAATATGCTCGACGGTTTCTGGTGCACTGCAGTTGCCACAATAGGGGTTCGAGGTTAGGCCAAGGCGATAGCGGTAGGTATGTGTTAGCGCTACGTTGAGAGGTAAGGGATGGAGCAAAGTCTCTAGCCGGGGTGGAAGTCGCTCCGGTAACCTCAGTGCCAAAGTTGGGTTGACATGATGCAGGAATGGGTGCTGGTTTTCCGGGGCGAGACCAGAAGGTGCTTCTTTCCGTGAAAACAAGCTCCTTTGCTAGTCTCGAGGCGTCGTGCTTCGTGAAGAAAATGTTCCTCTCGTTCCGCAGTCGTAATCCTCTCTTACCTTTCCACAGAGCTTCGGGAGAGAGCCTTGGCCAGCTCCGGCCTCGAAGATCAGCTGCGCCTGATCGAAAGGGCTGTCGACGCTGCCCGAGCTCAAGGCATCCTGGAATGAGGACGCCTGCCTCAAGCATTTTCTTGATTAATTAAAGTTTATTCGCTCTCTCTCTCTCTCTCTCTCTTGGCAGCCTCATCTGCATTTTCATTGCCTATGATGCCGCAATGGGCAGGGATCCACTGCAGTATCACGCGGTGCCAGCCGACACAAACTAGGTGATTTAGGTAAGAGACATCGCGGGATATATGTTCGTGAATGCTGAAGCAGCTGGCACGTCGAAGAGTTCGCAGTGCTGTCTTCGAATCCGTGAAGATTACCCACTGTGCTGGCTGCTGGCGGAGAATGTAGCGAAGTGCCTGTTTGATGGCATGAAGCTCAGCAGATGTAGACGACGGTGGGCGCTCAAGACGGTATGAGAGTGCTTGGTCAGTGGATGAAATGAAGATCCCAGAACTGCAGGCAGGGGTAGATGAACCATCAGCAAAAATGTGGGTCATATGAGAGTATTGGTCACTTATATGGGCAAGTGTTAATTGAAGGAGGCATATCTGAGGCATAACGTTTTTTGAGGTGAGTCCAGGTATGTTTAATTTTATGCATAGGGGTGATAGAATCCAAGGCAGGAAATCAGATGGCATGAGTTGTCGTCTTTGGGTAGGTACAGAGACGTTTATAGTATTTATAGTTTCTACGAAGCTCGAAATTTTGTTGCATCGTACAATACCTGCCAAGAACTTGGATTTTGCGTGCAGGGTATGCCTCAAGTATATTCGAAATGTTTCCTGCATTATAATAATATTTAAAGGCAAGCAACCGGCCTCTGCGACAGTACCAAAACACGATGAGCCATTAGGAAGGCCGAGGAAGGTACGCAGGCAGTTATTCCTAGCCGCATTGAGTGGCTTTTTGCATGTGGGCGACAGCCGTTGCAGAACAGGCAGGCTATAGCGCAGCAAGCCGTCTACATATGATGTGCAGAGAAGCACCATGGACCTGCAGTCGCTGCCCCATCGACATCCAGCAAAATACCCAATACCTTGTGCCACCGCAGAGAGACGAGTACGTAATCGCTTGACTTGCGGCGCCCATGATAGATTTCTATCTACGATGATCCCAAGGTATTTTTGGGTTCGTGCGTATTGTAGACAACGACCGCCAAGGATTAGAGGGTATTGGCTCATCTGCTTGCGGGTGAACGCCATGGCAACGCTTTTCTCTGAAGAAAGGCAGAGACCCTTGGACGCAAGGTACGAAGACACATTGCTCAAAGCTTTCTGCAGCCGCTGTTGCGTTGTACGACGTGACTTTGCCGCACACCAAATGCAGATGTCATCCGCATAAAGTGTGACCTTGACGCCGGGAGGGAGCGCACGCTTTAGGTGGATAAGCGTAAGGTTGAATAATAGAGGACTTAGGACGGCTCCTTTAGGCACTCCTTTATGTATTCTGTGATCGGAAGTAGGGCCTTCTGGCGTGCACATGAAAATTTCACGTCCTTTGAGGTGCTCGCAATCCAGGCGTACAGTCTTCCACCAAGACCAAGGACAGCTAGGGACTCTAGAATTGTTGTGTGCAAGACCGAATCAAAAGCTGATTTTATGTCAAGAAATACTACCGTCGGTATGTGACCGCTTTGTAGTTCTTCTTCCAGTGAAGCGACGAGAGCGATTATGTTGTCAATAGCGGATCTGTTTTCCCGGAAACCACTCATTTCACGTGGGTAAAGGTTTCTGCTTTTCAAGTACCACGTAATTCTCTTAACTATCATTTTTTCTATGATTTTGCCAATGCAGCTTAGTAAAGCGATACGCCGGAATGAGTCGAATCTTGTCGGTTGCTTCCCAGGTTTTAGGATTGCAGTAATTTTAGCGATTTTCCATTCGGTTGGAACACTATCGCAGAGCCAGGCTGAGTTGTAGTATTCCAGAAGGCGTAGGGGGGAATGGTGAGGCAGATGGGAAATCGCTTCGTAAGGTATGTCATCATGACTTGGAGAAGAACGTTTCTTGACGTTCGAGATGGCCGTGTCGAGCTCTCGAATAGAAAACGGAAGCTCCATTGCGGCTACACCGTTTGGTGGCGTTACGTCGGGGGCACGTTGAAGGAATAGCTGGGGCATGGATACTGTAGATATGAGCCGACAATACTCCTCAGCGGCTTCTTTTTGGGATATGCCTTCGTGTAACGACAGCCCTTTGAAAGGATACAGTTGCTGGTTGTCTGTGCGCATACCTTTTATAATGCGCCATATCCTTGATAATGGTTTGTGGACATCTAAGTTTGGGCAAAAATCACGCCACCGTTGCCGGTTTAACTTTTCTAAATAACGCCTCACGTGTCTTTGCGCCTTGCGAGCCTTCCTCAAGTCCTCTAAGTTTTTTAGTGCGTCGCACCTTATGCGCAGCGCGTCTGCGGATGGCACGCAGCCTTTCATATTTTGGATCGGTCTTAATATCTAGGCGCTTCCTCACTACGATCGATGACTCTGTCAAACAATTAACCATAGTTCATTGTCGTTAGTGGCTGCGGTTATTCCCACGTCAGTGCGGTTTTTGAAGGCTTCCAAATCTGTGCGCTTGACATAGCTTTGACGTCGACCCACAGCTGCATCTTCAGAAGATATTTAAATCGGAAAGTGATCACTGCCTCTCGTTTCCAAATCTGTACGCCAAGTAAATTTTTGGATGAAGCTGTTCGACACGAAGGAAAGATCAATACAGCTGCTGATGATTGTATTTTTTATGTAGGTGATGCTGCCGTCATTGAGAGGTTCGATACCGTGATTGATAAAGTAGATCAGCAAGCCTCTCTCCACGAGAATTTGTATGTGCACTTCCCCATATTTCATTGTGGGCGTTGAAATCACCGCATATGATGTGAGGTGGGCGTGTCCTTGCAATTATATTTTCAAGCCTGCGGGCATCAAATGCAACTCCTGGTTCCAAGTAGGAAGCAATAAATGTAAATCGCTGAGTCCGGATCATAGTGGTGGCACACACATATTCCTCAGTGCCGTGAGGTTGGACGGGTACGCCTGCTGCTTGTACATCTTTCCGAAAACCAATGAACAACCGACTTACTCCCGTTAGGCGGTGCGAGTGAAGGAAATAATAATTTGGTAGCCGAAAGTGATTTTCAACGCGGAATTCCGAGATTACGAGGAATTGGAACTGGTAAGTCTGTACAAGTTGATGGAAATCTGCACGTTTTGAGCGCAGGCCGCGGGCATTCCATAGGAAGATTGTGTAGTCCTTGATGTTAGTGTTTAAAGACACCTTTGGAGACGTGATTTGAACCTTGGTCGTCATTGCTGTACTCCGAAACCCCGCTGCAGCACCTTGAAGGAGGACGTCACAAGGGGCTCCAAGGCCAAGATAGCCTCGACTTCAGGGAGACATTGAGCGAACGGGTTAGCGTGCAGCAGAGCCTTGAAAGCCGTGAAAAGCATAGGTATGAGAAGACTCACAACATCTGGCTGTGTGGATTGATGTGCCGCCTCGTCGAGCTTCTTTCGATGACGTCGCTGTGAAGACGATGCTATGTCCTTAGTAGCACCTGATAGTTGAGCAGATTTGGGCGGTGTCCGTTCTTGGAGTGCTCCCGAATATGACTTGTTCTGTGGTGGGCTTTGAAGCGGTGCGTCGTTCGATGAGGAAGTCACCGTTGTAAAAAAAACCTGTGGGTTCGGCGGAAGTTCACGTCGATTGGTAGTTTTGCCCTGGATTTGCTCGACACTGCGAGCGAGAGTAGCAGCCTTTTTCTTCTGGCAAGCTCCATACGACGGGGGATGTGGGCCTCCACAATTCGCACACTGAGGTTGGGTCCGGGAGGTGCAGTCTTTTTGTGAGTGAGCACCGGAGCATATTTTACAACGCACTGGTCCTCTGCAGTTTTTGGCGATATGACCATGTCGCTGGCATTTAAAGCATTGCCTCGCTGACCCCATATATTCTGTCACCGGAAAACTGCAGAAGCCAAGGAACATACGTTCCGGCAGGGGTGAACCTCATTTAAACTCCAGAATCACAGATTTTCGGCGAGATTCAGTAACGACGCCGTCGTCATTAGGGCGGTAGGAAACTTGCCTTCGGGCGGATATCACGCCTTGGTCGCGTAGGTAGTTTCCAAGATCCTCGTCCATGTACTCGAGAGAAACACCTTCGATTTTCTTGTAGGTAGCCATGTAAGAGTGCGGTACCCGAACATCCACAGCCATGCCAGCGATAGTAGAGATCTGGAGAAGGCGGTTCACGGCGGTCAGAGACGATACGGTGACAGTGAGACTGCCGTCCTTGTTCAGTCGATGTGTTAAGACTTTCTCCTGTGCCGCCGCAACGACGTCCGCTGCCAAGACGGTTGGGTTGACTTTCCACAGGGTACATCCAGCTACGGTCGGTTGGAACACGACCGGGATTCCGGCTGTTCGTTTCTCCTTGTAAGTGACAGGCGTGAACGGTAGCTTGTCCATTTCAACGACGTCGGCATCAAGGTCTGCATAGTCCGCTGGAGGTTGATCTACTGCGCGCTTTTTCGGGGCTGATGGGCTCTGTGGGTCTATAGGTGTGTTACATGGTACAGCAGAGGGAGACTGGTGCGGAAGGCTCCTGTCGTGGTTCTCCATGATGGCGGCATGGAGCGCTGGTGATGGCTGCACCCCCTCGTGCCAGAGGGCCCGCTCACTGCTCCCAGCGAGCCGCTTGATGCGGTGGGTCCTCTTCCTGGGGATCGCGGCAATGCTTGGAGGAGAGAGTGCGAAGGAAGGTGACTTGGAAAGGTAAACACAGCCAAAAGAAACGAAGAATTTGGAGACCGGCTACAGCAACAAGCCTTCCAAATCGATCTTCTTTTTGTAATATGTATTTATTATGGCTATATACACTCCGTGCATTGACCTTTGTCATCTCCGGAAAGGAAGATGGGGGAAGGGAGTTGGAGGAAGGGGGGGGGGAGGTGAGTGTCCCGAATAAATGTGGTCCTCTACGGAGGCTTCTCGAACATATACGAGAAGAGAGTCAAGGGCCATCTTCCTGTGTTCTGTGGACCCTTTGGGATGGGTCCACTCCCGCAGCGTTTGTGGCCTGACTTGAGGAGGAATGAGCGCGTGTGCGCGGTTTCTTTGGTCCTTCAAGGCAGGACATCTCCTTAGAAGATGGTCAAGGTCAGCGACTTGTTGGTTGTCAGGTGATTCACAGAGTTTGCAGGTACCGTCGCCGGGGTGTAGACGAAAGCGTGCCATGATGTGCGGCGTTACTGCAGTGTTCGTCCGAATGCGCCGGAGTGTGACCGTTGCCCACCTGTTATAGCTGGATGGGATAGGGTTATCCTCTTCGGGTAGACGAAGTCGAAGCGCTGCACGTCGCTCAGCATGTGCTTTGCCAGAGGCTTCCTCGTAGTCATAACCTGCCCCTTCCGACTCATCGACCAGCAGCTCCAAAGATGGAGGTGTCGGCGCTCGGAGAGCGGGGAGACTTTCGTCGGTCGCGGCGGAGGTTTCTGGCAATTATCGGGGTTGGAAAGCATCTCCCGTGCTGCCTTGTGTGCCTCCCCATTGCCCGGTATCCCGTTATGGCCAGGGACACAGCGAATTGTAAGTGTGCGGCCGAGTTGTCGAAGGTCTCTTGCGACTGCACGAATTCTTGCGACCGTACGACTGCGTGTGTTATTTTTTCTGCATTCTCTCACGGCTTCCTTGGAGTCCGTGTAGAGAAGGAAAGTGGTTGGTGCCTCAGTCGAGCTTGTGGCGGCAATTTTGTGCGCTTCTTCCGTCGCTAGTACTAAGGCCCTCAGTTCCGCTTCCTTCACAGAGGGGGTACCACGGAAAACCTTGGCTCCTTTAGTTTTGGTCTTGTCGCAGTACCACGCTATGCGGCATACACGGTTAGAACTCCTCAACGTCGCTGAAGTTCCTACTCGCATAGCAGCGTTTGCGTCGTAGCGAGAGACGATACCGGAACTTACTTGGGCTTCTCACAACCTTCGAGGCATTTGGCAGACCAGACCAGACACACTCGGAAGTGACCACCTGCCGATATGGATAACACTTCAAGCACTGCAAGCAACACCAGAGAAACGACAGACAACTTTCGTAAAATGGGATACATTTGGTACCATCCTAAATGAAACTGATCCGGCAGATCCTATCTACACGCGCATTGGTACTACTTTGCGGGAAGCCACAACACCGGTTTTAGTCAAAGACGGTGCACCCACCCCCGACCTACATTTGCTAAATCTATGGGCCAGCAATCTGCAAGCGTTCCAGCAATTTCGCAAAGGAGGTAGGACATCTATGCTTCGATCGCGCCTTCACCAAGCAACTGCGAAGGCACGCCAGTACTCCTTGCAGCTCTCCCAAGATAACTGGCATCGGCACTGCGCCACCTTCAATGCGCAGACCGGGCTCAGCAAAGTCTGGACAACATTTCGTGGCATGCAGGACAAAAAAAAGAACACACGGCGGGCCACATAAAGCTCATTCGACTGGGCATCACATAGACCGATCTTGCAATCATGGCAGGCCAGCTTTCTTCCACAACCCCCGCTTGGGGTGAGCCAAGAGCGCCCGTTTCTCCCATGCACGACGCCTCGCCAAATGAACAGCAGACTAAATGACCTGTTTACAATGGCCGAACTTCCATCAGCTCTTCAGAAAACCAAAATAACCAGCGCACCTGGTCGAGATGGGATCACTTACGCGGCCCTTCGCAACTTGCCTGAGGTGCACAAGCAGCAACTCTTTGACTGGCTTAATGCTGTCTGGGAATCTTCTGTGCTGCCTAATGAGTGGAACGAATCGTGAGTGGTACCCATTCAAACCCCTGGCAAGCCTCTCACGCAAATAGAGAATCTGACAACCCATTTCTTTAATTTCTAATATGAACTTATGGAGGGGATGGTTCTCGCAAGAAGTCAGTGGCATTTAGAAACAACAGGCCAACTTCACCCACGTCAAACAGGGTTCCGAAATAAATCAAATCAAGCCCAAACGCTGTCACAGCTGATTCACTGCGGCGGTGGCGACAAGGGGAAGAGCATCCGCATCCCGTAACGAACACTCCTGCCAAAGAGTTTCATTTCATTGCTTCCCATCAATTCATGGTCGCAGGAAAGTGTGGTTTGCTGCACCGGCCTTCTGAATGAGCCTAGTTGCCTAGTGTCCTTAGCGCGCGTTACTGTTTACCGTGTTAAGTGAAGCAAGAGTAGCCGTTTGCCGCTTAAAACGAAAGGATTGCACTCTGCGGTTTCTGCATTCCGGCTCTGCCAAGTAGCGGCCTCTGGCGAATTTCTCTCAAAGCAAATGACACAAGAGTTTGTTGCCCTGAACCGTTCGCTTACGCTTGAAATAGCTTGAATCTTGGACGTTTTAGATTGAACTCTCACAATACAATACTTTTCTTTTAAAAGAGCCGTATACTTCTGCTGTAGAGCGTACAATATTGAAAACATGACGTTGACGCCGCTATCCAGTGGGAACAATTAGGACCAAGTATTGCATTAACCAGAATTCACGCCTCCGCAACATATTTCGATAAAAAATGAGTAAGATATATTGTAATGATTCTGCAGTTACCTATATTAGCTTCCCCAACACGATTCTAAAAGCATAAAAGAGCTATGCTAGTTCATAAAGGCATCTGAACCATTGGAAGCATGGGAGGCTGGTGTAGGGGCGGAGAGTTTGCTCGCTCCTTCAGAAAAAATTGTCATTTATCGTGGTCCTGATCATCATTTAGCAAGAATGTAGTAAACAACATCAACTTAGATTGCTTGCAGGAAGTGCCAAGCGCAGCGCATTTGCGTTGCCGTAAAGTTTCGGAAGAATGCCCTCCGAAAGTTAAGTACAGTGATATCAAGTGAAAATACGAGATGGGTGAACTTTCGGGTCAGGAGCGAAAAACTATGAAAAGGTGGCCTCAGCGCCAACCAAAACTGCGGAGGTTTCAAGAAAAAATTCGAGACTGGCGAACTTCCAGTTCAAGCGCCGGAAGGACGAATAAGTGACCGCATCTACTAAGGAAGGGAATGATTCGGGTTGTTTTGTTCACTCATCGGCGCTAAAGCCATCGATTTTACGGGCTGGGCGCGTCGTTCAGTAAATTGAATATTTCACCCGTAAAAGGAGGTGGGCGAGTTGCGGGGGAGGGCGTTCTCTGGGGACTTTACGGTAATCTAATCGAGCCGCGAGCGTACATTTCGCCGGCGCAGGGCGCTCACTGTTCAGTCGCTAGAAATTCTAGCCGCTGTATTGTTATGTAGCGACGGTAAAAATAAGTTACCGTTCACGGAAGCTCTCGCGTATGCAAGGTCGACTTCCGCAATCACCAGTACCTTCTGCTCAAAGTCCGTAATGTCTGAAAAGGTAGCTTAAAAAAAGAGCGTCGTCGTCTCATGTGCGACCCGCTCACTGAAGTAACCATGGTAACGACGACGGTGTAAACCAACGACCACCACCGTCAAAAATCGTGGACATTCCGGCGGCCAACCGCGAAATATGTCGTCATCGCAAGCCGCCGAGCCAACAAATAGTTCTGTCTCGTCGGGGTAATAACTTTTGTTAGCGTGAGCGAATATGCTTACTATTTTTCGACTTGTTTCTACAAGAACTATGGAGTAGTTTTCTGACACAAACAAACACACTTTGAAATCCATCTCAGGGCCCCGTTATGTTTGAAAGCCTGCAGGGGATTTTTAATGTGCGCTGACAGCAATAAGCATCCACTGATCATACGATGAACGGCCAACATGCGGCAACCAGGCTTCGGTATTTCTCTGGCCGCCCGTGTTCAGACGAACAACGGCAGCTGCCCGGCTTCCAGATATTCAGTTGCCTTTCGACTGCCGATGTTGAGAAAGAAATCGCCCGGACTACGGCTTTACGGCATTCGTTTTTCCTTCGGGCGCGGTGTTCAGCCGAACCACGGCAAGCGACCGGCCACAGGATATCCGTATTCTTGTGGCAGTTGGTGTTCGAAAGGAGAACGGCCGTAGAGCGGCTGCCTTCAATACTATCTTTCAACGGTGAACCGCACGTCCGGCGGCAGATATATTCGTTTTCTTCGGGCAGCCGGTGTTATAACGGAGACCGGCCGACTTACCGCCTCAGAATGTACGTTTATCGTTTGGTTAGCGGTCCTCGGCCGAATTACGGCAAGCGAACGGCCGCAGAATTTTCGGCAACCGGTGTTCAAGAGGAGACCGGCCTTCGTAAGGTATCATGTTATACGTTATTATGCGAACAACGGCACGCGTCTGGGCGCCGAGAATTCATGCACAGACGTGCTTGGAAAATGACCCACCAATGTAGGACCCGTTTTTCCCTGGGTGAAGATAGAGTCGTTTGGGAGTCGAGTGGCGCAGACACCTTTTTCATCCGCTCGGTGTTTCTGCGTTTTAAATGAACGAACTACGTTTGTCAAACAGTAATGAGTGTTCGAGGTGAACGGGCAAGGTGCAAGGACTCACTGGACATGAGCAGGGAACCTTTTAGGAAATCGAAATGTCCATTTATTGTCACAAGAAGACTGTGCCACACCGACGGGTGAGCTAAGCCTCGCCAGTCATCGCCGCTACCACGCCTCTGCCGCCGGCTTCGTCGACGCATTAGCTCGAGGCTATTCGCCCCCTCAAAAAATGGAGACCATTGGAGACATCGACCCGGGTTCGATGTCCGACCCGAGATGGCGGTGGTTCACCAAAATAAGTGGCCTTAAAGGGTGTCGAGCAAGCAGCCACCACGCAGGAGTTCAACCGGCCCCATGTCAAGGACTCCCCACCAAAGCAAGGTAAGGGCGCGCAAAAGCGCAAGTTACCGGGTATTATTCTCACAATATTACTGCGAAAAACAATGTGCACTATATTGTTTGTGATAAACGTAGAAGAGGCTCAGCGCGGGAATTGGTAGGCTCAACTTCGTGCCCAGCACTGTTACCTCATGGGATTTTATGACTACCTATTTAGAAACAAGTGTTATTTTGAATTTGCCATAACAACAGAGCCTTGTGAATGAAGAAGCCTGGATGTTAATTTAGTTGCGGTGTTTGAAATTGAGATTAGCTACACTTGGGATATGACTCATTTGGTTAAACATAAACGCCAGCATCCTAGCAAACACAAATTTTGTCGGGTTTTTCTTGCTCAACGCAGCTTGTTGAGTGCATGCACGATTTGGCTCTAGCAATAGATATGCTTAGAGTAGCTGATTCTTTTCCTGTGTAGCAAAAAAGCATTTGACGGTGTTTCACATCTCCTTCTTGTTAGTACATCGCGGGCAATAAACTGAATGAATCGGTTATTGCATGGATAGCCGAGTATATCTGTCTAAGACAGCACTTGGTCGCTCTCAGTGGATGTTCGTCCGGATATCTTCCCGCGACCTCAGGAATTACCCAAGGCTCAGTTGCGGGCCCTCTTTTGCTTGTGTGTCCTCAAATCTTTGTTAAAAATGTTCGCGAATGACAGTGTAATTTTACAGGACTATAGAGAATGAACGTGATTCCCAATACTTGCAGCATGATTAAAATTAATAACATCATGGTGTGCTGATTCAGAAAAGTCATTGAATCCTAAAAAGTGTGTTAACGTCAATTTTAGAAGAAAACCTTCATTCCAATTGAATGCGCATAAGTAAATTAGACTGGCTTAAGAACGGCTGGGGAATATAAATAACGAGGAGTTTATTTAACGAGTTGTTAGAGAAATAGGCACGTTACAACATAAAAGTTACGGTTGCACGTGTTTTTGACTTTCCGAGATAAAATTTCAGCGAACCTCCACCTAACTTAAAAGAACAATCATATTTCACTCATGTGCGCTCAATGAAGGAGTACGCATGTGTTTTCCGGGGTCCCTACAGCAAAGAGCTGGCTGATACGCTCGAAAACATACAGAATAGGGCAGTGCGATTCGTATTAGGTATTGGCGCTGTCAACTTAGGATGAGGGAAAGTAAAAGTAAACTTAAATGGTAAGACGGGAAAGATCATAGACGAAACCTGAGGTTGAAATTTTTTCGTAATATCTATCATTCAAAAACTGGAATAGAAGGGGAGAAGTATATCCAAGCGCCATTTTACATATCCCAAAGTGGGATCGCTAGCTTGAAGCAAGGTATTAACTTTCCTTTAAGGTGATGCCTTGTGCGATTCATTTTATTTTACATCAAGATAAGAGTGTAATTTTCTTCCACGTATGATTTTATCCACTGTTTAAAATGGCGATTTTCAGCGCGCTTTGTAGAATTATTTTGTTATTTGGTGTCATATTTGATACTTAGTGTTATGTATCTTCCTGCTGTAATGTATGCAATGGCAAGCAGGTATCAAATAAATAAATAAATATATAACTGAACCAAACAATAAATAAACAAACAAATAAATAAATAAATAAATTAAATAAATAAATAAATAAATAAATAAACTTGCGGAGCCGCAAGTTTGCCTCCAACGATTTGAAAACCCTACGCATTAAAATTGACCAATGAAATATTTATTGCTTTATTCGTTGCAGTATGCAAGGTTTGCTGTACGCATACTACAATTGCTTAATTCTTTGTTTGAAAGAAAATATGAAACTCTTCTCTTACGCCTTTCCTTGCGTGAACACAGAGGGATACATCTGCAGCCATCTGAAGAAGGGCGTCATCTCCAACACGTCTAGAATTTTCTTAACGTAGTACGACTTTAGAGGAAAATTAAGTTCTGAACAATTGAACATTATCACGCTCTATGTAACAACAGGGGAATGAATGAGCACCAATGTTGCAATGGTCTGTTGCTGCTGGAAGCGCGAGCGTAGTGCAAGTTGACCGAAGAAAATGTCATTCTCGGCAACTTGCAGTGTATATAAAACGACATTGACCTTCCTTAGCAGCGACTTTATTGGAGGAATCAGGCTGCAGGAGTGCTCCACTGCGCAACATCGAAAGCCCACACCCAATTTGTGCGAACTTTTTGCATTTCGTAATTTTTTTAAAAGGTCCGACACCTGCAAATTGTTAATACCTGACAAATGTGACCGCAGGAGCTGCTCAGTGGCTAAGCCGTTTGCTGCTGATGCAGTTTTGGCTCTTTAGGATCTGCTTTTTTTCAAAGGTGCACTTGTACTGACTGCCCAACTCGCTACATTACTTCTACTGGTACTCTTTCCGGAGGGGAGTACTGCTGTGGACGACTAAAGAGCGTATACCAAAAAAAGTCCACGCTCATGCTCCGCGCGTCAAATTTACCGTTCATTTTGTAACAGCATAATCTGTTATAAGATTCCGCAATGTAGCACACGGAATGATGGCGGGGGTCAGGCGGTACGATGATGCACACATCCGGTATAGCTATCGCAAAAGGAATTGCTGTGGTCAGAGCAATAATTCAGTGACTGGGCGTTAACTAAAGCCTAATTTTAACAAAAGTGGGCTAACACATTCGATAAGGTGACAACTAACAGATTATTTAGGGTGACCAAATAATGTAATTCATAGGTAGTATATATGTGCCTGTTGTAGGATTTTTCTGTTTTGTTACAAATACTAAAAAATGTGCGCCATTGGTATTAAGCGCTGGTATTTAAACGCGCCAGTACACAGGCCTAAATTTAAGGCTTCAAGGTTAGCGTGATAGGCGATTCTGTAGCGGCGATTGCGATTTCAAAAAAAAAGGAAAGGGCAGAAAATATATCCTACCGTCATATCTCTTGGCGGTGGCTTTATGAATAGTCGCTAGGACAACATAAAGTCTGGGCGAAGAATTATGTGGTAAATCGTCGCCAATTCATCTGTTTTTCTAATATCTCTTAGTCGTTTGAAATTTGTTTTGCAATTGCGCCACTGCCCTTGGGGTACATGATAATTTTGCATTTTCGTTTGTATTTTGATTTGACTGTGGTTTTAAACTAGTATATGTTTTTTTTTCAGTGATAATTCAACTCATCGAACCGGTTCGCGAACCGGTTCAGGCTGCCGAACCAGTTCACGAACTGGTTCGGTACGTGATTTTGTCGAATCGGAACTGAACCGGAACGAAATTATTTCGCCTGAATCAGAACCGTAACCGAACCGGAATTTTTTTCGGTTCGGTGATATATATATATATATATCAGCTGCTTTTTATTTACGCATGCTGCATAGACAGTAAATACGCCACGCCGAACCACCCTGACAGAACGCAGCGCTTCGGAAGAATACAATGAGACGCTCGATTGGTCGTCACAACTGCGTATGGCGACGTCAGAGCCCACTGTTCTGTGTCGCAGAAAAAATGGGACAGGAAATAACGTGCACGCAGGAAGAAGAGCTGGGCGAGACAGGCGTGCCAACGTCAACAACAGAGGACCCGTCCCAGCCCGCCGCCGCTCTGTCAGTATATATATACATCACGCAGTGTCAGCGTACAGGTAGGCGTCAACGCTGCGGTAGATGACGACCGTGTGGTTAAATGGCAATGCAAATCGGAAAGGCGCCGCATGCTTTGTCGAACAACGCGTTAACATCGATCCCCCTGTGCGGCCGAACCGAGGGATCGATTATGACTACGAGTTTAAACGCGCCGACGCTAAACGGGCGATGACGCGTTCCGTGGTGGAGGGCTCTGGGTTAAAGGGTTCCTGAGGTGGGGGTTTTTGGGGGATCGATGGTATCGGAGCATAACGGCTATTTCTTGAACTAATCGTGACGTAATAGTGCGCTGTT
This sequence comes from Haemaphysalis longicornis, assembly GCA_013339765.2. Lineage (NCBI taxonomy): Eukaryota > Metazoa > Arthropoda > Arachnida > Ixodida > Ixodidae > Haemaphysalis > Haemaphysalis longicornis. Next base: position 149,820,260 of record CM023452.1, on the reverse strand, counting down.
GATTTAATACATTTTTTACGAGCGTAAAAAATACCAGAAACCCAAGCAGCAGAAATTGCCAAGCCCAAGCATGGCAAATCAGCAGTGGCCAATGTGTCCGAGCTTGGCAATACCTCGGCCGCCAATATTGGCTGGTGTTTGGGAAAGGTAACAAGCCAACAATTGGCCAAGCCCTGGAAGGCCAATATTGGACAACGCTTGCAAAGTATCTTGCCATGATAATGCCAATGGGTGGACCCCACGCTATTTTCATGCACATTTTTGGCTTTGTGGCCAGTCCTTATGACCAATACTTATTTTATGAGTTGCCTCACGGCCCGATTTCTGCTTATACATGCCAGTATACAGGAAATTATTAAACGAGTGCGCATTATTTATTTAATGCGCACTCGTTAAATATTTTCCTGTACAATGGCATGTATAAAACAGAAATGGGACCGCGAGGCACAATAAGCAAACTGCATCAACTTTGCGAAGCAATTATAGATAAGTGACTTGCCAAAAACAATTGAGCAACACAACACACCGGGTCTCTCTGTGTAGCTTTTTTATTGTGCTCATCAAATATACGAGAAACCTGGCTTAACAGTGGCAAGAATACGAACACACACATGAAAGCAAACACAAACACAACAGTCGAGAAAAAATTTTAAAAAGCGCTGCTTATGAAGCGCGAACCGATTATCATTCGTTTAACTGCTTCAGATGCCTACAAAACAGAAGCATTCAGGTAAATCAAAACAGGACCCTCATTCCCGGTAATTCGCCGACGTGCCAAGATCACAATACGTTGTTGAACAGCACTATTGTAGAATAGCCCAGCTTGGAAAGCTTGTCACTGCTGCACCCGCCACTTGTCCACGGGAAACACCTGTGCGTCGTAGCGCATGTAATAAGTAAAAAAAAAAAAGGTCACTATAATGCTAAATTCACGCTGCTTACTAAATACAGCACCTATACAAGCCTTACCACATGTCCGTGTGAAAATATTCAGCCTAAAGTTCTAGCTTGTTAACACTCGCTATGAAACATAAAACGTACTGCACTATTCATTTTTCAATACTGCGTTTTACGGTAGCAGTTACTTGGCTCGTGCTTGAGAAAACAGTCCGGAATTTCACCGAAATTGGGCTTCACTCGTATTGCAGTCCCGCAAGGTAATATAAAAAGTCCAATAGACAAAGCAACACGCCAGCGGTTCCGACGGACAAGCCCAGCGGTAGTGTAATTACTTTGTCGCTCGACAATACCTTTACGTTGCTCAAGAAAATAATGAAACGAAAGCTTCATTATTAGCTAGATTTTAATTAAGCCAGCTTAATACATCCGCAACTCTTATACTGCACACGAGTCTTGCTTCAACGCATGCTGAACGTCGTGAACCTTCAGTGGGAGCCCGGCTGCTTGTTCGGAAAACACAAAGCCGGAAAAAGGATAGCTAGAACTGGCGTCACACAATTGGAAGCACATGTATGTGACCACTTTTTTCTTCGGCAAGTGCTGTCGTTCGCGAGCGCCAGAACTCACGAACGACAGCTGAAGTTTGGCGGGAACGAGCGCGAGCACTCCCGCACCGCGACAAAATGAAATGGTGACTTACGTCTTCAGCGGCGGCCGTAGCAGGCAAACGATGTTATTACACCAGTCAGGTATACTTCACACAGCCACCGACACCAAAACGCACCTCACAGACACGTACAGGAGTACTACCGCAGTTTCAATGCCACAAAAGAGACGGAGCCGTCGGTGCAACGCGTCCGTCCACCGGCCCCGCCGCGGATTCAAAGAACGCGCAAAGGCACAACGCTGAAGTAGTCCGACGTTCACCGTTGCGTTAGGACACACAAATGACCAATTCCTACTGAACGTTTAACACTCTCTCTCACGCTGTTTTGAATAAGCTGCACTTTAGTTTAAGTACGCTTTGTTTCGTGGCACGGTGCTGTGGCTGTTTAGGTAACTACTTTTTGCTGCGTTTTGGCCTGTTCACCGCGCTCTAACCGTCGTAATCCGTCATGTTGGGGAACCGCCGCGGGCAACGACCGCAGTGCTGCCCTCGAGTGGTGCTGCTTGCGCGCCGTGTGCGCATGTATACACGCAAAATAACGCACACGAGTGTTCTACAGTGAGACTTCATGCAGCGGTATGCAACAGCAAATAAGGCTGTGGGCATTTACACCTGCCAATACTTTTTATTTAAACGTGATACTTGACACAAGCTTGAAAATGATTTGGAATTACTTTTTGTTGTGCGCTGCGCGTGAAAACAAATTCATAAACACGACAACTTCAGTAATATTTTGAGTTAACTTGAGTGGTCATTCAACAAACAAGAACATGCCAAGACGTGTGTAAAGGCACTCATAAATACCTGCGTCGCATATAGGCTACTAGTCTTCATAAAATTTTGCGATCAAAAATTACGTCTGAACGAGCGCGCTGTCCAGTGCGATTTTTCGCGCACCGGCCAATGAGTGTCCTCAAGGCCGGTCGTATAGCGCGCGTTGTCCACGAATGGCTTTTGCGTACAGGGCGGCGTGTGGCCAAGCTATCGGAAGCCAAAGGGAAGCCAAGGGGCGTCCTATGATTGGCTATCGGCCAATGCTGCTTGGGAAGCTACAAGAAACATCTTTTGCGTGAGTGTGCCTTTACACAATCGCACATTTTTGTTTTATACCGTAGTGTAAAGCACTTACACATCGGGCCAAACCGGGATTGACGCTGCTCCGTTCCCGGCGGAAGGATACAGTGAGCGCAGGGGCAACGACGCTCGCAGCGTGATCACTCAGTGCTCCGTGTCTGGCATGGAGGAAAGAAAAGTTCTCTGGTGTAAGAGTATCATCAGTTTTCTTTGCTTTGCTGTCTTGGACGCTGTACCCGAAAAGATTATTTGCACCATCTGTGTTTCGAGCGTAGCCTCGACGTTGTTTCGGTTATGAGGTGGCAACAAACGGCGCGCCAAGGGAGCGCCGCGCCGACGACGAAGCGGAGCTCCGCACGCACCGCTTGGACGACACCGGGCACCGCTCGTGATCACGAGGCACACGCTCAAGTGGGCTCACGCGGGCTGAATACATCAGTTGTGACATATAGAGAGAGAGAGAGATAGATAGAGAGAGAGAGAGAGAGAGAGAGAGAGAGAGAGGGAGAGAAAGCTCTTTATTAGAGGAAAGCAGAGAGGTTTGCCGGCATGTTAACGCCGGCATGCTACTCTGCGGGGTACGGGAGGAGGGAATAAAGTTGCAATAGGAAGAAAGGAGGAAGAGAGAGAAGAAAGAAGAAAATTAAAGAAGTAAAAAAAAAGAGGTAGCGTGTGCGTTGGGGACCGTCAGTGCGACACGTGAAAAGTCTATGGACGGTTGTAGAGTGTGAAGGATCCTCCTTCGTCGAAACCGGTTTTTGTCAGCTCACCCGGCGAAAAATACGGCCGCAATCTTTTGCAAGCAAACAGAGGGTTTATTACTTCAAACAGCGAGAACTAAACTATCGGCTCTTGAGCGGGACGGGTGCAAGGCAACACCGGTCCGCAAGGCAGCACTCACGTTTCGTAACGGTCGCTGGCGGTATCGTCGTCTCCCGGGTGCAGGTTGGGCGGCGAACCTCGTATCCACGCACTAGACGCCTTGCCGCTGTGTCCCGTCGCGTCCGAATCCGTGGCGATGCCTCTTCCGCCACCACTCACACGACACACACCCACGCCTACTGCTGCCGTCCCTTATCTCTCTTCCGCATGCCCGTTCCTTCGCACTTTGGTCCTGCGCGTGCTGGAGCGGGCATGCTCGGCCACAAATCTACGCGACTGTTACCCGCGCGTATCTAGACGCGAGCCGTCGTGCACACCACGTTCACGCACGCGCACTGCAGTCCCCTCACATGCCCACACTCCCCTCCCTCCAATACTGGTCAACTCCTGAGATGACTGAAAAGAGAGAAAAAAAAACGTCCTGCAAACCAAACACAGCCACAGGGGAAAGGAAGGTCACTAATTATCGTCCCTGTCGAGCAAGTGAGCGCCTTGTAGCGCGTCTTCCTGTTGACCGGCTGGTAGCGGAGCTAGGATGCGTTGGACCGGAGCCGGACGTTCGGGTTGCAGGTGGTTTAGCAGGCGCCTGGCTACCTGCTGTTGCGGTCCCGGAGCCAGACCGGCCTGCAGAGTTTGGTACATCTGTTCCCGCGCTGTGTGTCTCGGGCTGGAATTGTGGGCCCTTTCTGAGACCATACACTGGTCGCAGATTTTGCACCATCCCACGAAGGCTTCCTCTGGTAGAGGGTGTAAAGGATCAATGCGCCTTAGGTCCTCGAGAGTTCTTCCTGTGAAAGGCGCGGGCGCGGGGACGGCGCCCCTTGGTGGTCTAAGCTGAGTCTCCCAGCTTGTACTTGATGCGTAAGACGCCTCCCCTCCTCCTCCGATGTGGCACCACGTCGCCATGTCCCGAGTCTCTGTGCTGCGGCCGCTCGAACTTCGTGCGATGGGCCCTCGTCGTAGTCTTGTGATAGGCTGCCTGTAACGGTACTGTTGCGTGTGAGGGTTCGTGTACCGGTGCTGGTACCCCGGCCCTCGCGGTCACCTGCGCCGAGTCGGGGAGGAAGTAGGGCGCCTGCCGTGCTGGTACGCACTCGGACCTGGCTAGGAGTGCCCTGGCATCCTGCAGCGGTATGGATTCAAGAAAGCAAAATTACTCCATGAACTCGCAAGAGGGTGCTTAGATTATTCCTCTCCGAGTTTCTCGTTTGCACTGTCAATGCGATGGTAGTAAACTTTCAAGTCTGCTATGCTTATGGGTCCTATTTCTGGACCCCCTTCTACCTAACGCAGTATATAAGCAAGAGGAGACAGCTGTTTTTGTCACTATGTACGGCCCTTCCCACCTGTGTGAAAGGGAGGCCGTGAAACCCTTCGCAGCATCGCTTAACACGTGCGTGCGTCTTAACACGTTATCACCTACCGTGAATTGCATGGCTCGCCTGCCTTTGTCATACTGGCTGCGTTGCTCTAGGTGTGCCAGGTCCAGTTGCTCCCGAGCTTCCTTTAAGGTCTCACGTAGGCGGCCTGCGCAGGTCCTGCGTATATATGGTGAGGGTTTGCTTACCTGCCAATAGAGTGTTCGGAAGTGAATGCTCAATTGGAAACGATGTATTGCGGCCAAAGAGTAGAGTTGCGGGCGTGAAACCTGTCGATCGGTTGACCGTTGTTCTGGTGGCGAAGGCGATTTCCTGATTGCGGGAGTCCCAGTCTTTGTGTCGTTCTGTGAAAGTTACGAGCACTGACTTCAGGTTTCTGTTGACGCGTTCAGTAATGTTGGCTTGTGGGTGGTATGGCGTTGTCTTCTTGTGTTTTACTCCTAACGCCACACACATGTCTGTGAACGTCTTGCTTGTGAAGTACATGGCATTATCTGTGATTAGTTGGGCTGGGAAGCCGAAGCGGCAAAAGGTTTCGAGAAGCTTGTCCCATATACCTTTTGAGTCTAGCTTCCGTAGAGCGTACACGTCGACCCATTTTGAGAAGTGGTCCGTTACGACGAGCAAGTGACGGTTACCTTTCGGCGATCTTGGGTAGGGGCCCATCACGTCGCAAGCTGCGTTCTGCCAAGGTTGGTGGCTCTCTACTGGCCTGGTGGCTTTCCTCCTCTTGGTTTAGCTGTCTGGCAAGCAGGGCAGCTGCGAACGTACTTTAACACTTCTCTTCTCATGCGTGGCCAGGTGACGAAGCGGCAAAGTTTCTCGTATGTCTTATTTCCGTCGCTATGTCCTGCCAGAGCAGTGTCGTGAAAGTACTTCAAGAAGGCCTGCCTTAGGCTCTTTGGTATAAACCCTCGGAAGGAAGACTCGCCGTTGTCAGGGTCGACCTCTGCTAGGTAACGTAGGAGGATACCGTCGTCTCCCTGCACGTAACAGTCATATTGTCGGGAGGCTGCCGTGTGACTTGCCGACTCTATGTCCGCAATGCACTGGAGAATCTGTTTACACTGGTCGTCTGCCCTCTGCGCCTCTATTAGCTGCTGACGGGTGACAATGGTGCCCCAGGGATGGTCCGAGTGCGATATTGCCAGGATTTGCGGGGTGGGTTGTTCCTGTCCGGGCAGTTGGGCACGCGACAAGGTATCGGCCGCAACGTTGGTCGTGCCCTTCCGATACACGATGGTGTAGTTGTATTTTTGGAGCGTTAGAGCCCAGCGAGCCAGACGACCGGCCTGGTTCTGCAGTCGCGAGAGCCATGAGAGCGCTTGATGGTCGGTTTCTATACTGAACTTGGCGCCGTCCAAGTACATGTCGAACTTCCTTAGAGCGAACACAATTGCCAGGCATTCTTTCTCCGTTACCGAATAGTTTCTCTCTGCGCTCGAAAGTGTGTGACTGGCGAAGGCGAGTGGGCAGGCTTGTCCATTGTGCTCTTGGAGCAACACTGCACCTATTCCGTACTCACTTGCATCTGTTTGAACGATGAAGGGTCGGTTGAGATCCGGGAGTCGCAGGCTTGTCGTGTCCGCGACGGCCCTAGATAGAGCTCTGAATGATGTCTCCTCGCTGTCGGTCCATGGCCAGGTCGCTCCTTTTAGGAGTAGTTGGTGCAGTGGTCTTGCCATATCTGCACAGTTGGGAATGAATTGCCTGTAGAATCCTACCACCCCGAGGAAGCGCTGCAGACTTTTTACGTTCTCGGGCCGCGGAAACTGCAAGATAGCCTCGAGCTTTTCCTCATTTGGTCTTACTGTGCCTTGCTCCACGATGAAACCCAGGAGTTCAATCCTGGTGCGAGCTAGCTGAGCCTGTCGGGGGTTCACGTGAAGCCTGCGGTTTTCATACGATCCAGACCGTTGTGAGGTGCGATATGGGTGATCTTCTAGTTTTCTGAAAACACGACCACGTCGTCCATGTATGCCATCGCGTAGTTGAATTTAGCATCCCCGAGGACGATATCCATTGCGCGTTGCAAGGTTGCCGGTGAATTGCAGTGCCCAAACGGTAGCCTCACGAACTCGAAAAGACCTCTGCTGCAGGTGAAGGCAGTTTTTGGGACGTCCTCTGCTGCTATCGGGATCTGCAGGAACCCTCTGCTACAATCTAGAATTTTAAACACTTTCGCGGACCCCAAGGAGTACATGACTGCATCTATTGATGGAAAGGGGTAAGAATCCCTGACTGACACTGCGCGTTTAACCGACGATAGTCTATGTCTACGCACAACCTTGGTGTGCCATCCTTCTTTTCCACTAGGACGATAGGGAATGCCCAAGGGCTTTTAAGTGCGAATGCACTTCTTAAGCGAGCCTGAATCGTCCGCCGCCGTCGTCCGCATAGCAACAGCTGCGGGTGCGCGCACTCCTCGTCTTCCCTAGCAACGGGGGGAGATGGGCGCGCGCTACTCTCCTCCTCCTCTCTCCGCTCAGTGACTGCCGGTGTTGGGCGCCTCCTCTCCACTTCGAACGGGAGAGCTCTCGCTCGCGTAGCGGGCGCTCCGCATTCCGACGTGTGAGGGCGCTCGTGTAGCCCTCGCCATAACGGCGGGCGCTACTCTCCTCCTCCTCTCTCCGCTCAGTGACTGCGGGTGTTGGGCGCCTCCTCTCCACTTCGGGCGGGAGAGCTCTCGCTCGCGTAGCGGGCGCTCCGCATTCCGACGCGTGAGGGCGCTCGTGTAGCGGCCGCGTGGCGCGGGAGGGTATTAGTCGAGCGCGCGCCGTCGTCGAGAGTGGTCGCTGGTCCTGCATCTCGATAACGATGATGGCGGACCGGGCAACGGTACCAGCAATAACGAGTGAAATATCTTTCTTTGTAGTTGTGTGCGTGTGTGTAATCTCTCGACTACTCATTAAGATCACGATATCCACCGTATCGCGCCGCAATCAAACCGTGCATTCGCACTTACACACTCTCCCCCTCGGGGAAGTGCGAGGGAATTTTTTGATGGCCTCACCGTTCTGGTGTCGATCATCTCAACCGAGAGCCGCGTCCAAGAGCGGTCGCTTGTGGGCGCTGAGTGGGCGTGCGTTGAAGCGAATGGGCCGGGTGTCCTCCGTGTTGATGTGGTGTTACGCCACGTTGACCATCCCAGATGTTTCGGTGAACATCACTGCAGAAGGTCTGAGCGCGGCAGCCAGCTTTTCCTTTTGGGAGGGACGACGTGCGAATGGTTGCAGAGCCACTGGCAAACCGCTTTTAGCGAGTGCGACCCTAGAAGCTCCCGCCACTATGTTCCCTGCCGCCTCCACCGGTGGTACGATGAAATTGATGGGTGGAGTTCCTGCCCCATAGTGGTATTGTCCTGCTTTGAGATCGGGGACGATTCCAGTCTTAGCCAAGAAGTCGCGTTCTAGGATAGCGTGGCAAGAGAGTCTGGGAAGATACAGAAAGCGTTGCCTAATCTTTTGCTTGTTTGCCCGTACGTTACGCCGTATCGCAGTATTCACAGTTACCTCTGACGCCATGCGAAGAGTGCTGTTTATGTTACGCAGCGTGCGGCCGGTCTCACTGCAGCGCTGCCGAACATAGTCCCCGAATACCGAAACAGTAGCGCCTGTATCCAAAAGTGCTGGAATTCTTATTCAGGCTAGTCTAATAGCGATGTAGGGCGCATTCCCGTTGGTATTACCACTTACCCCAAACATTACTTGTTGCTTGCTTCCACCGGAATTCGTGGTCGTGGGTCTGAGTGGTGCTGGGGCTGAAGCCTCCGGCAATGGTTCTGTAGACTGGGTATCCGCCTGTTCCACTGGAGTTTGAGGTGTGGGCTCTGGCCTTTGTCACGCGGTTTCTGCCCCTCTGTTCTCTTTTGTTGGTGTGTTTGGTTCTGTACATGCCGCTGGGTGGTGTGATGACCAGAATACCCCTGTGTTAAGCTTCCTGAAGCGATTCAGGTACGCGGGATACGGTTCCGTCTGTGCGGCAGATAGGGGCTTGTGGCACGGGTTTTCCGGTTTCTTTGGCGCTGGTGGCACACAGCTTGGGTCCCCTGAGCACGATGCGTTCTCCCACAGTGGCGCCGACCGCCGGGGGGGTGAGTCAGCGCTGTGACTGCTTCCCCCGGTGGCGCCGCACCGCTGGGGTAAGCCAGCGCTGCAACTCGTTTCCCCGGGTGGCGCCGCACCGCTGGGGTGAGTCAGCGCTGCGACCTCGCTCTCCCGCGGTGGCGCCGCACCGCTGGGGTTAGTCAGCGCTGCGACATCGTTCTTCCGCGGTGGCGCCGCACCGCTGGGGTGAGTCAGTGCTGCGAGCCCTCTCCTGGTGGCGCCACACCGTTGGGGTAAGAGAGCGTGCGGAGGCTTCAGCTTGTGCGTCGCATGACCCGACGCTACAACGTGGCTTTTGGCGACCGGGGCCTACGGTCGTTTGCGGGTGTTTACCACCGCCGGCCTGTAGCGTTTCCCTGGCGTGCACCAGGGCTGGGGTGACTAGGGCACTGCCTTTTGAAGTGGCCACGGCCCCCGCATTGGAAGCAGAGTGGCTGCTGGGCTTCAACCTGATCTGTTGTTTGGCCTTCGCTGGAAAAGGCCTGATTGTGACGCTATCGTACTCCGCCGCGCCTTCGGAGTGCAACTGCTCTCGGTTGATGCCTTGGTAGTCTCGTTGTGGCTCCTGACCAGGCGCAGGAAGGCTCAAGGGTTGCTACTGGCGGTGGGGGCATGTGATATAGGCGCTCGGCCAGCATTGAGGCCTGGATGTTTGAAGCCTCTTTTGCCATCTCGTCCAAGTTGGCGAAGCTGCGTCCTCTCAGAAAAGGCTGGAATTGAGGGTGGCACTGCCTTATTGCCCGTATAACCTTTTCCGTGTCCGACGCAGTGGGGTCTGCTCGCTCATGAAGCTCTTGGAAGGACCTTATATATTCTTTAATGCTCTCTTGCACCCCTTGTGTCCTGGCGCGCAGCTCGTCCTTCAGCCGGACGACATAGTCGGCGGGGGAGGAACTCATTGCGCAACTAATCTTTGAATTGGACCCAAGAGTCGAACATTTGTCGGAGGGGCCAACGAGCTGCGGAACCTTTAAGTGAGACGGGTAGGATCCGTTGCAGCACTTCAGCCTCCGTCAGCCCTTCAGCGCTGCGGTAGTCTGCGAGTTCGTGCAAGAAATCTGCTACAGATTTGGGGTCAGTGTGCCCTTCGTAGGTTTGCACAGGGAGGTGCACCCGGGGGCTATCCCTAGTCAGCGCATATTCTAATGGGGCTAAGGCTGTGCATAACAAGCTTGTCTGGTCCGTGTTTGCTTGCACTACGGAAGCCAGATTTACGTCTACTCTTTCATTGGGTGTAGCAGTTATAGCATGCAGCTGCGCCTGCAACGAGCCTATGAGGATACCCTGTAGCGTTACTAGCGTGGATAACTGGCTCACTACTGTCGCTAATTCCTGTGAAGTCATTTGTTCCGTCTCAGATTTACTTATCTTCCCTGACTGATCACCTGATACGTCTACCTTGTTCGGTGTGGAGGTGTTGCCATCGCTGTCATTGTCAGTCTCGGCTACCCGTTCCAGCGGTACGGTAAATTCATGGACGATGGGGTCTAGCCCCTCATTTTCTAATGCCTCCTCGAGGCGTTCAGCGAGGTCTGCTTTGTTACCTGACTTATTCAACCCGCGTGCTCCTAGTTCAACCTTTAGTTCAGCGACCTTAAGCTCGTTAAGTTTCCTTCTACGCGTTGTCATTATGTCTTGTGCTTACACTAACAGCATTGTGCAGACCCCATGCGGGCTTATGGGTGGCGAGTTTTCGCGGGGTGAACCAAGGCTTGACACAGTTCAGGAGGAAGGTTACATTAATTAACGTTAGTTAATTAAGCCACGTTGGGCGCCAATGAAGGATCCTCTTTCGTCGAAACCAGTTTGTGTCAGCTCACCCGGCGAAAAATACGGCCGCATCTTTTGCAAGCAAACAAAGGGTTTATTACTTCAAACCGCGAGAACTAAACTATCGGCTCTTGAGCGGGACGGGCGCAGGGCAACACCGGTCCGCAGGGCAGCACTCACGTTTCGTAACGGTCGGCTGCGCGGTATCGTCCTGTCCGCGGTGCAGGTTGGGCGGCGAAACCTCGTATCCACGCACTAGGCGCCTTGCCCGCTGTGTCCCGTCGCGTCCGAATCCGTGGCGATGCCTCTTCCGCCACCATTCACACAACACGCACCCATCGCTTATCCAACCGCGGGTGATTCACAGGCTCCTTCGAGCGCTTCGAAACAGCCGCGCTGCCCACGCTGTTCTCCATTGGCGCAACTGGACGCGGCTCCGCCCACGCGACGCGGCCGCTGTCAGACCACGCTGATTGATGTCGCGATCTGCCGTCGAGACTGCGGAGCAAAAAAAGAAACATCCCCCTCGCGAGAGGCACGATCAAATGCAGAGCATTTCTGCGGAGGGGGGCGCGCCTGCAAGTCGTATGGATTACGTATTGGTTGTTGTTGTTGTAATTGTTGTCTTCCAGCGTAGACATTGTCGATGAAGTCGATGGCGAAACGTGCCGTGAACCCCCTGCCGCGGCTATGACGCAACGTGGCGCGGCTACGACGCAACACAATCCAACACAATCCACCTTAATCCAATCCAATCCCAGTCCAAGCCAATCCAAGCCAATCCAATCGAATCCAATCCAATGCCCCTCGCGAGAGAGTGTTATAGCGCCGAAATCGCCACCACGCGAACGAGTGATGCCGACGTCGCGATCACGCCACAGATGTTAGCGACCGCAGCGCGCGCGAACGACATACCGACCGCGGCTAGAGAGCGCGATGCGAGCGCCCCACCTGTTCTTGCGCGCGAACCTAACGCGGCGAGAGAGGGTGTTGCGCACGGCCCCACCTGCTGTGCGCCCGAACCGAACGCGGCGAGAGAGGACGTTGCGAGCGGAGCGAAGGCGAGGAGGACGCGGGGGAGTGGGCGCACCTCTGGCCGACGGTTGAATGAGTCAAGGATATGATGCACGTTCGTAACTTTCCGTTCTGTGTCGGCTTTGTGGCTCAGTTGGTAGAGTACCGTGCACCTTGCGTTCCGCCCGCAGAGTCGTAGAATCGAAACCTGGCGCCGGCAAGTATTTATATAGTGTAGGGGGAGCGATGCGGACGCGCACTACGGACGCCAACGCGGGTGACATCGTGAGTTACTAAAATGCTCTGCATTTAAAAGCCTCGGCGAATATTTGGACCGCGAAGGCCGCGGTCCTGCGCGGTCCAACGGCGGTCCGCGAGAACTGGTGACGTCCTATCACGTGATGCGTGGACCGCGGTCCAAATAATCGTTTTGGTCCGCGGTGTGGATCGGCGAACACGCAAGCCTTAGCCAAGAGGTAAACACATCAGGGAGGGAGTACTAAGTAGTGGCGGTTGCGTCTTTAAACTTGCAACTTCGCGCTGCGTAGCGCGAGGTATTGCAGTGTCGTCCGTTCCTCTTTCGCCCGCGTCTCTTTCGTGCTGTCCCGGCGCCGGTCCACGCAACCAACGACATCGCATCCGGATTTGTAGACATGGCCCCGACAAGCAAGCAAGACGCACGGCGCCCGAAATGCACCATACGTGGCGAACGACCGCACACCAATTATAGGGGAGTTTCCTAGATAAAACGAGACGCACAACGCACGAAACGCACCAGAGGTGACGAACGACATCCAACTTGAACCAGTGGAGCTGACCACGGCGAACGAAATGCACAGCGCACGGAACGTCGCCAAGCCAGCACACATGGAGGAAACTGCTATTCGAGACATCTTCCGCTCCCGCTGCTGCTATCCGGACTTGGTCAGTGAATGTTACAACCGCAGAAATCACCTGGCCACAAGCAACAAAAGACCCAGCGCACGCGGTTCAACCCTACCGGAACGTACGAGCTCTCCGACACCCGCTGCTCCAGCCCGAGTCTAGCGGACGAACGACATAACACTCGTGCAGGTAGGTCTGTCAATGAGCAACGACACGGCCAGCGCATGCGGCATGTCAGAGCCAGAACGAACAAGATCCCCGGCACCCGCGCTCCGACCGAGACTCACACGATAAACACCATTTTGTACAAGAGGGCGCAACCGCGAGCAAGCGGACTCGGGACGAACGGAGCCTGCTTGTATGGGAGAGATAGCGATTATAGCATTCTCGAAACAACGGGGAAAAGACGAGGGCTTGAGCGACGACACAGCAAGAACGGCAACGAATGAACCCGATCCAGACAAAGGCATCGAATGCCCTAACGATGAAGTCACGCTTGCGACGCCAAGGAATGTGGGACTGAACGGACGGCACGAACTACGCCCGCTTTCCCACCACAACGGTTTCACTTCCGAAACAACCACGGCGACTGCAAGCACGGAGCCGCAACGACTTTGACCGGTCAGCCATGCCACCCTACGAAATCGCCACGCTACCGCACACTATACGAAAAGCCAATCGGCTCCCGCACCATACGCAACGCACACGTCAATTCAAGCAACGTCCTCAACGCGCCGAACTATGCCATCCCTACACAGCGCAGCTCGCCACCGGACAAACCGGACGTCTACGCCCCCACATGTATCAAGCACGCGACGAGCTACTACACGAATGCAATCGCCGACGGAAGCGGCGCGACTAACGCAACGCCGTAAACACTGTCAAGTTCAGGTCTGACGAAGTGAATCACACGGCCCACACACAATAAAATATAGCAGATTTGAAATTCACCGAAGCTCAACGAGACAAACACCCTCTTAACGAAGTTTCTAGTATTCGGAACAACAAAAAACACACGCCAGCATCGAGCATCTGTGAATACGCGAACAGTTATCTGGTTACGAACGGACGTCAATCTACGGAAACGCTTCATTGTGCCTGGAGGCAGGCACAATTCAGATTTGGAGCCCGATTAGGAGAGTATCAGCGCGCCCGGAAACGAAAACGGACAACAAAAGCTGCCATCCGAAGACACGCAGAAAACCGCACTTTACGGTCACGGCCGCACCGACAAGCCCCGAGCTCCCTTAAGCCCGACCCTGTGTTTTTCTATTCAAACATTTTATTTTTTTTATTTAGTCTTTCATTCGAATTACGACCTAGCCAACAGTGCAGATAAGTTGATTATTCGTGAGTAATACAAATTGAGTACTCATGAGTAGAGATTGAGTACTCATGATTACAGAATGAGTAGTACTCATGATTGCAGAATGAGTAGTACTCATGAGTACAGATTGAGTACTCATGACTACAGAGTACTCATGAGTACAGAGTGAGTACTCATGATTACAGATTCAGTACTCATGAGTACAGATTGAGTACGAATACTCGTGAGGACAAATGAGTTTGAGTACAAGTGAGTATGATTACAAATGAGTATTTGATGAGTGAGTACGATTGATTTTGTGAACAGACGAGCTTTTTGAGTCTGAGTTTGATTGAGTACAGCGTGAACGAAAAAAATTGGGATTGAGTTTGAGTGAGTTCTTTGTGCTTTGCCGACCTATGGTGGGGAGGGATCCACTGCAGTATCACGCAGTGCCAGGCGACACAAACTAGGTGATTTAGGTAAGAGACATCGCGGGATATATGTTCGTGAATGCTGAAGCAGCTGGCACGTCGAAGAGTTCGCAGAGCTGTCTTCGAATCCGTGAAGATTACCCACTGTGCTGGCTGCTGGCGGAGAATGTAGCGAAGTGCTTGTTTGATGGCATGAAGCTCAGCAGATGTAGACGACGTTGGGCGCTAAAGACGTTATGAGAGTGCTTGGTCAGTGGATGAAATGAAGATCCCAGAAGAACTGCAGTCAGGGGTAAAAGAACCATCAGCAAAAATGTGGGTCATATGAGAGTATTGGTCACTTATATGGGCAAGTGTTAATTGAAGGAGGCATATCTGAGGCATAACTTTTTTTGAGGTGAGTCCTGGTATGTTTAATTTTATGCATCGGGGTGATAGAATCCAAGGCAGGAAATCAGATGCCATGAGTTGTCGTCTTTGGGTAGGTACAGAGACGTTTATAGTATTTATAGTTTCTGCGAAGCTCGAAATTTTGTTGCATCGTACAATACCTGCCAAGAACTTGGATTTTGCGTGTAGGGCATGCCTCAAGTATATTCGAAATGTTTCCTGCATTCTAATAATAATTAAAGGCAAGCAACCGGCCTCTGCGACAGTGCCAACACACGATGAGCCATTAGGAAGGCCGAGGAAAGTACGCAGGCAGTTATTCCTTGCCGCATTGAGTGGCTGTTTGCATGTGGGCGACAGCCGTTGCAGAACAGGCAGGCTATAGCGCAGCAAGCCATCTACATATGATGTGCAGAGAAGCACCATGGACCTGCAGTCGCTGCCCCATCGACATCCAGCAAGGTACCCAATACCTTGTGCCACCGCAGAGAGACGAATACGTAATCGCTTGACTAGCGGCGCCCATGATAGACTTCTATCTACGATGATCCCAAGGTATTTTTGGGTTCGTGCGTATTGTAGACAACGACCACCAAGGATTAGAGGGTATTGGCTCATCTGCTTGCGGGTGAACGACATGGCAACGCTTTTCTCGGAAGAAAGGCAGAGACCCTTGGACGCAAGGTACGAAGACACATTGCTCAAAGCTTTCTGCAGCCGCTGTTGCGTTGTACGACGTGACTTTGCCGCACACCAAATGCAGATGTCATCCGCATAAAGTGTGACCTTGACGCCGGGAGGGAGCGCACGCTTTAGGTGGATAAGCGTAAGGTTGAATAATAGAGGACTTAGGACGGCTCCTTTAGGCACTCCTTTATGTATTCTGTGATCGGAAGTAGGGCCTTCTGGCGTGCACATAAAAATTTCACGTCCTTTGAGGTGCTCGCAATCCAGGCGTACAGTCTTCCACCAAGACCAAGGACAGCTAGGGACTCTAGAATTGCTGTGTGCAAGACCGAATCAAATGCTGATTTTATGTCAAGAAATACTACCGTCGGTATGTGTCCGCTTTGTAGTTCTTCTTCCAGTGAAGCGACGAGAGCGATTATGTTGTCAATAGCGGATATGTTTTCCCGGAAACCACTCATTTCACATGGGTAAAGGTTTCTGCTTTCCAAGTACCACGTAAATCTCTTAAATATCATTTTTTCTATGATTTTGCCAATGCAGCTTAGTAAAGCGATACGCCGGAATGAGTCGAATCTTGTCGGTTGCTTCCCAGGTTTT
This sequence comes from Haemaphysalis longicornis, assembly GCA_013339765.2. Taxonomy (NCBI): domain Eukaryota; kingdom Metazoa; phylum Arthropoda; class Arachnida; order Ixodida; family Ixodidae; genus Haemaphysalis; species Haemaphysalis longicornis. The sequence goes on along the minus strand of CM023452.1, from coordinate 149,804,166 downwards.
AGGATTGCAGTAATTTTAGCGATTTTCCATTCGGTAAAAACACTACCGCAGAGCCAGGTTGAGTTGTAGTATTCCAGAAGGCGTAGGGGGGAATGGTGAGGCAGATCGGAAATCGCTTCGTAAGGTATGTCATTATGAGCTGGAGAAGAACGTTTCTTGACGTTCGAGATGGCCGTGTCGAGCTCTCGAATAGAAAACGGAAGCTCCATTGCGGCTACAGCGTTTGGTGGCGTTACGTCGGGGGCACGTTGAAGGAATAGCTGGGGCATGGATACTGTAGATATGAGCCGACAATACTCCTCAGCGGCTTCTTTTTGGGATATGCCTTCGTGTAACGACAGCCCTTTGAAAGGATAGAGTTGCTGGTTGTCTGTGCGCATACCTTTTATAATGCGCCATATCCTTGATAATGGTTTGTGGACATCTAAGTTTGGGCAAACATCACGCCACTGTTGCCGGCTTAACTTTTCTAAAAACGCCTCACGTGTCTTTGCGCCTTGCGAGCCTTCATCAAGTCCTGTAAGTTTTTAGTGCGTCGCGCCTTACGCGCAGCGCGTCTGCGGATGGCACGCAGCCTTTCATATTCTGGATCGGTCCTAATATCTAGGCGCTTCCTCACTACGATCGATGACTCTGTCAGACTATTAACCATAGTTAATTGTCGTTAGTGGCTGCGGTTATTCCCACGTCAGTGCGGTTTTTGAAGGCTTCCAAATCTGTGCGCTTGACATAGCTTTGACGTCGACCCACAGCTTACTTGGGCTTCTCACAACCTTCGAGGCATTTGGCAGACCAGACCAGACACACTCGGAAGTGACCACCTGCCAATATGGATAACACTTCAAGCACTGCAAGCAACACCAGAGAAACGACAGAAAACTTTCGTAAAATGGGATACATTTCGTACCATCCTAAATGAAACTGATCCGGCAGATCCTATCTACACGCGCATTGGTACTGCTTTGCGGGAAGCCACAACACCAGTTTTAGTCAAAGACGGTGCACCCACCCCCGACCTACATTTGCTAAATCTATGGGCCAGCCATCTGCAAGCGTACCAGCAATTTCGCAAAGGAGGTAGGACATGTATGCTTCGGTCGCGCCTTCACCAAGCAACTGCGAAGCACGCCAGTACTCCTTGCAGCTCTCCCGGGATAACTGGCATCAGCACTGCTCCGCCTTCAATGCGCAGACCGGGCTCAGCAAAGTCTGGACAACATTTCGTGGCATGCAGGACAAATGAAAGAACACAACGGCGGGCCACATAATAGCTCTTCGACTGGGCATCACAGAGACCGATCTTGCAATCATGGCAGGCCAGCTTTTCTTCCCACAACCCCCGCTTGAGGTGAAGCCAAGAGCGCCGTTTCTCCCATGCACGACGCCTCGCGAAATGAACAGCAGTCTAAATGACCCGTTTACAATGGCCGAACTTCCATCAGCTCTTCAGAAAACCAAATTATTAGCGCACCTGGTCGAGATGGAATCACTTGCGCGGCCCTTCGCAACTTGCCTGAGGCGCACAAGCAGCAACTCTTTGACTGGCTCAGTGCTGTCTGGGAATCTTCTGTGCTGCCTAATGAGTGGAAGGAATTGTGGGTGGTACCCATTCAAACCCCTGGCAAGCCTCTCACGCAAATAGAGAATATGAGACCAATTTCTTTGATTTCTAATATTATGAAACTTATGGAGGGGATGGTTCTCGCAAGAATTCAGTGGCATTTTTAAACAACAGGGCAACTTCACCCACGTCAAACAGGGTTCCGAAATAAATCAGTTCAAGCCCAAATGCTGTCACAGCTGATTCACTGCGGCGGTCGCGACAAGGGTAAGAGCATCCGCATCCCATAACGAAACACTCCTGCCAAAGAGTTTCATTTCATTGCTTCCCATCAAGTCATGGTCGCAGGAAAGTGTGGTTTGCTGCACCGGCCTTCTGAATGAACCTGTTGCCTAGTGTCCTTAGCGCGCTTTACTGTTTACCGTGTTAAATGAAGCAAGAGTAGCCGTTTGCCGCTTAAAACGAAAGGATTGCACTCTGCAGTTTCTGCATTCCGGCTCTGCCAAGTAGCGGCATCTGGCGAATTTGTCTCAAAGCAAATGACACAAAAGTTTGTTGCCCTGAACGGTTCGCTTACGCTTGAAATAGCTTGAATCTTGGAAGTTTTAGATTGAACTCTCACAATACAATACTTTTCTTTTAAAAGAGCCGTATACTTCTGCTGTAGAGCGTACAAAATTTAAAACATGACGTTGACGCCGCTATCTAGTGGGAACAATTAGGACCAAGTATTGCATTAACCAGAATTCACGCCTCCGAAAAATATTTCGATATAAAATGAGTAAGATATATTGTAATGATTCCGCAGTAACCTATATTAGCTTGCCCAACACAATTCTAAAAGCATAAAAGAGCTATGCTAGTTCATAAAGGCACCTGAACCATTGGAAGCATGGGAGGCTGGTGTAGGGGCGGAGATTTTGCTCGCTCCTTCAGAAAAAATCATCATTTATCGTGGTCCTGATCATCATTTAGCAAGAATGTAGTAAACAACATCAACTAAGATTTCTTGCATGAAGTGCCAAGCGCAGCGCATTTGCGTTGCCGTAAAGTTTCGGAAGAACGCCCTCCGAAAGTTAAGTACAGTGATATCAAGTGAAAAATACGAGATGGGTGAACTTTCGGGTCAGGAGCGAAAAACTATGAAAAGGTGGCCTCAGTGCCAACCAAAACTGCGGAGATGTCAAGAAAAAAGTCGAGACTGGCGAACTTCCAGTTCAAGCGCCGGAAGGACGAATAAGTGACCGCATCTACTAAGGAAGGGATGATTCGGGTTTGTTTTGTTCACTCATCGGCGCTAAAGCCATCGATTTTACGGGCTGGGCGCGTCGTTCAGTAAATTGAATATTTCACCCGTAAAAGGAGGTGGGCGAGTTGCGGGGGAGGGCGTTCTCTGGGGACTTTACGGTAATCTAATCGAGACGCGAGCGTACATTTCGCCGGCGCAGGGCGCGCGCTGTTACAGTCGCTAGAAATTCTAGCCGCTGTATCGTTATGTAGCGACGGTAAAAATAAGTTACCGTTTACGCAAACTCTCGCGTATGCAAGGTCGACTTCCGCAATCACCAGTACCTCCTGCTCAAAGTCCGTAAGGTCTGAAAAGGTAGGTTAAAAAAAAGGGCCTCGTCGTCTAATGTGCGACCCGCTCCCACGGTAACGACGACGGCGTAAACCAACGACCACCACCGTCAAAAATCGCGGACATTCCGGCGGCCAACCGTGAAATGAGTGCTTCGCATTTTACGAGGTAGGAATATGTCGTCATCGCAAGCCGCCGAGCCAACAAGTAGTTCTGTCTCGTCGGGGTAATAACTTTTGTTAGTGTGAGCCAATATGCTTACTATTTTTGGACTTGTTTCTACAAGAACTATGGAGTAGTTTGCTGACACAAAAAAACACACTTTGAAATCCATCTCAGGGCCCCGTTATGTTTGAAAGCCTGCAGGGGATTTTTAACGTGCGCTGAAAAGCAATAAGCATCCACTGATCTTACGATGAACGGCCAACATTCGGCAACCAGGCTTCGGTATTTCTCCTGCCGCCCGTGTTCAGACGAACAACGGCAGATATTCAGTTGCCTTTCGGCTGCCGATGTTGACAAAGAAATCGGCCGGACTACGGCTTTAGGGCATCCTTTTTTCCTTCGGGAAGCGGTGTTCAGCCAAAGCACGGCAAGCGACCGGGCACACAATATCCGTATTCTTGTGGCGGTTGGTGTTCGAAAGGAGACCGGCCACAACGCGGCTGCCGCGCGTCCGCTCTTTCAACCGTGAACCGCGCGTCCGGCGGCAGAATATTCGTTTTCTTCGGGCAGCCGGTGTTATAAAGTAGACCGGCCGAATTACGGCCTCAGAATATACGTTTTTCATTTGGTTAGCGGTCCTCGGCCAAATTACGGCAAGCGAACGGCCGCAGAATTTTCGGCAACCGGTGTTCAAGAGGAGACCGGCCTTCGTAAGGTATCAGGTTATACGTTATTATGCGAACAACCTCACGCGTCTGGTCGCCGAGAATTTATGCACAGACGTGCTTGGAAGAAGAGCCACCAATGTAGGACCGGTTTTTCCCTGGGTGAAGAAAGAGCCGTTTGGGAGTCGAGTGGCGCAGACACCTTTTTCATCCGCTCGGTGTTTCTGCGTTTTAAATGAACGGACTACGTTTGTCAAAGAGTAATGAGTGTTCTAGGTGAATGGGCAAGGTGCAAGGACTCACTGGACATTACCAGGGAAAAGTTTAGGCCATCGAAATCCCATTTATTGCCACAAGAAGACTGTGCCACACCGACGGGTGAGAAAAGCCTCGCCAGGCATAGCCGCTACAACGCCTCGCCCGTCGGCTTCGTCGACGCATCAGCTCGAGGCAATTCGCCCCCTCAAGAAATGGAGACCATTGGAGACATCGACCAGGCAGCGATTTCCGACCCGAGATGGCTGTGGTTCACCAAAATAAGTGGCCTTAAAGGGTGTCGAGCAAGCGGCCACCACGCAGGAGTTCGAACGGCGCCATGTGAAAGACTCCCCACCAAAGCAAGGCAAGGGCGCGCAAAAGCGCAAGTTACCGGGTATTCTTCTCACAAAATTACTGTGAAAAACAATCCCCACCAAAGCAAGGCAAGGGCGCGCAAAAGCGCAAGTTACCGGGTATTCTTCTCACAGAATTACGGCGAAAAACAATGTGCACTATATTGTTTTTGATAAACGTAGAAGAGGCTAAGCGCGGGCATTGGTAGGCTCAACTTCGTGCCCTGCACTGTTACCTCATGCGAATTTATGACTGCCTATTTAGAAACAAGTGTTATTTTGAATTTGCTATAACAACAGAGCCTTGTGAATGAAAACGCCTGGATGTTAATTTAGTTACGGTGTTTGAAATTGAGATTAGCTACACTTGGGATATGACTCATTTGGTTAAACATAAATGCCAGCATCCTAGCAAATACGAATTTCGTCGGGTTTTTCTTGCTCAACGCAGCTTGTTGAGTTCATGAACGATTTGGCTCTAGCAATAGATATGCTTAGAGTAGCTGATTCTTTTCTTGTGCGGAAAAAAAGCATTTGACGGTGTTTCACATCACCTTCTTGTTAGTACATTGCGGGCAATAAACTGAATGAATCGGTTATTGCATGGATAGCCGAGTCTATCTCTCTAAGACAGCAGTTGGTCGCTCTCAGTGGATGTTCGTCCGGATATGTTCCCGCGAGCTCAGGAATTCCCAAATGCTCAGTTGCGGGCCCTCTTTTGCTTGTGTGTCCTCAAATCTTTGTTAAAAATGTTCGCGAGTGACAGTGTAATTTACAGGACAATAGAGAATGAACGTGATTCCCAAAACTTGCAGCATGATTAAAATTAATAACGTCATGGTGTGCTGATTCAGAAGAGTCATTGAATCTTAAAAAGTATGTTAATGTCAATTTTAGAAGAAAACCTTCATTCCAATTGAATTCGCATACAGTAAATAAGACTGGATTAAGAACGGCTGGGGAATATAAATAACGAGGAGTTTATTTAACGAGTTGTTAGAGAAATAGGCACGTTCACAACATAAAAGTTACGGCTGCACGTGTTTTTATCTTTCCGAGAAAAAATTTCAGCGAACCTCCACCTAACTTAAAAGAACAATAGTATTTCACTCATGCGCACTCAATGAAGGAGTACGCATGTGTTTTCTGGGGTCCCTACAGCAAAGAGCTGGTTGATACGCTCGAAAACATACCGAATAGGGCAGTGCGATTCGTATTAGGTATTGGCACTGTCAACTTAGGATGAGGGAAAGTAAAAGTAAACATAAATGGTAAGACGGTAAAGATCATAGACGAAACCTGAGGTTGAAATTTTTTCGTAATATCTATCATTCGAAAACTTTAATAGAAGGGGAGTAGTATATCCAAGCGCCATTCTACATATCCCAAACTGGGATCGCTAGCTTGAAGCAAGTTATTAACTTTCCTTTAAGGTGACGCCTTGTGCGATTCATTTTATTTTACATCCAGGTAAGAGTGTAATTATCTTGCAAGTATGATTTTATCCACTGTTTGTAATGACGATTTTCACCGCGCTTTGTAGAATTATTTTGTTATTTGGTGTCATATTTGTTACTTAGTGTTATGTATCTTCCTGCTCTAATGCATGCAATGGCAAGCAGTTATCAAAAAAATAAATAAATATATAACTGAACCAAACAATAAATAAACAAATACATACATAAATAAATAATTAATAAAATAAATAATATAAATAAATAAATCAATAAACTTGCGGAGCCACAAGGTTGCCTCCGACGATTTGAGAACCCTACGCATTCAAACTTGACCAATGAAATATTTATTGCTTTATTCGTTGCAGTATGCAAGGTTTGCTGTATGCATACTACAATTGCCAAGGTTTATGATTGAAAGAAAATATTAAACTCTTCTCTTACGCCTTTCGTTGCGTGAACACAGAGGGATACAACTGCAGCCATCTGAAGAAGGGCGTCATTCGCAACATGTCTAGAATTTTCTTAACGTAGTACGACTTTATAGGAAAATTAAGTTCTTTTGGACTATTAAGGAATGTGCACGTAACTGATGAAAACAGCATAAAAATATATTAAAACTGAAAGTACTTCTTTGATCTCTTCTAAGATCAGCCCCGTGAAAGATCATCAGAAAAGCTGATCGAGAGAAAGTTTCTTTGCAAAAAAAATGGCCAAATACTGGACATACTTTTTGTGTGAAGTAAATTATATTGAATGCTGCTCACTGTTTTGTGGAGTACTGAACCGCTTCGTAAAGGCATTCGCACCGGTTTTATATACAAAAAAAACTGATCAAGCAGCTGTTGTAACAATATTTGATTTAGTCAGAGCATGAAAGTATTGTCTTAGCAGAAATTTCCGAAAAGCGGCACTTTCATCTTTTTGAAATTCAACCCACTAAAGTATGAGCCTTCCGCCGCCTCCCCCCCCATCCTTCCGCGTTTATTACAGGCGAGCCGCCCCAGAAAAGATATCAGGACGTGGACAATAACTTTATTCCAGCTCTGCAAAAAAATGAATTTTTGCTGTATTCGACAGTAAAAGAGGCACAGCAATTAAAAGAACGGCCATTTGTGAGCACTGTTGAATAAATTGATTTTGGTGTAAACTGACGCTGATAATTAAGCCAGGCTGCGCTGATAGCTGGACGGCTAGTGGTGGCGCGCGGGCTCACTTTGATGTGGGTGCAGTGCACCCAAAATGGTGGTTTTTGTGCTGCCGGACAGCGCGATTGAGTCATCTGCTTGCGCTGCATGCAGTGGTCGTCCACCGGCCTCAGTACAGTTAACGTACTGTGGCTCAACTACAATGCCTGTAGCACGGCCGAATTTCCGGCAGCTTTAGTCCGGCTGGAGTCCGACGACCGCATCTCGGCTGTCCTCCGGTGGCCGTACATCGGCCACACACGGGCAGATTTTGGATGGCCGGAGCCCTACGGCTGCAATCTGGCCGTATTAACGTAAGCCGGTCGACTGGCCGACAGACACTGGCCGTTGGACAGTGATGGGAGTACGGCCGTATACGGCCAAAAGGCCCACATTTGGACATGGGCTGAACATGGTTGCCGGAGAAAGGCCAGGCAGAAAATCACCAGCCAAAGTACACCGGCTTGAGTAAGGCCGAACAGTCCTGTGCTGCCTGGGAGGTTGCTGTCGCTACCGAGTACGCTACCCGCTTTGCTATCACCCATGCGCTACCCACGAGCTGCGCAACTGACGTGGCCGATTTTCTCCTCTATCATGTCTTACTGAAACACGGCGCTTCTCGGCAGCTTGTCACATTCCGCGGCCGATATTTCCTGTCTCAAGTCATTGCGGACATACTTCGCTCATGTTCGATTCGCCGCAACCCAGGAGGCACAGAAAGTGTGTCCGAAGACGGGCCCGTCTATGGCCGCTTTCTGGCATGTCCGGCCAGCATCCTGGTTCCGGCAGCCGCTGATCATACGACGAGCGGCCAACATTCGGCAACAAGCGCTTCGGCATTTCTCTGGCCGCCCGTGTTCAGACCCACAACGGCAGCTTCCCAGCTGCGAGATATTCAGTTGCCTTTTGGCTGCCGATGTTCAGAAAGAAAGCGGCCGGACTACGGCTTTAGGGCATCCGTTTTTCCTTCGGGAAGCGGTGTTCAGCCGAAGCACGGCAAGCGACCAGCGACAGGATATCCGTATTCTTGTGGCAGTTGGTGTTCGAAAGGAGACCGGCCGTAGAGCGGCTGCCTTCAATACTCTCTTTCAACGGTGAACCGCACGTCCGGCGGCAGATATATTCGTTTTCTTCGGGCAGCTGGTGTTATAACGGAGACCGGCCGACTTACCGCCTCAGAATGTACGTTTATCGTTTGGTTAGCGGTCCTCGGCCGAATTACGGCAAGCGAACGGCCGCAGAATTTTCGGCAACCGGTGTTCAAGAGGAGACCGGCCTTCGTAAGGTATCAGGTTATACGTCATTATGCGAACAACGGCGCCCGGCTGGGCGCCGAGAATTCATGCACAGACGTGCTTGGAAAAAGACCCACCGATTTAGGACCGGTTTTTCCCTGGGTGAAGAAAAAGCCTTTAGGGAGTCGAATGGCGCAGAAACGTTTTTCATTCGCTTGGTGTTTCTACTTTTGGAAATGAACGAACTACGTTTGTCAAACAGTCATGAGTGGTCTAGGTGAACCGGCAACGTGCAAGGACTCACTGGACATTACCAGGGAAACGTTTAGGCCATGGAAATGCCATTTATTGCCACAAGAAGACTGTGCCCCACCGACGGGTGAGCTAAGCCTCGCCAGTCATAGCCGCTGCTACGCCTCGCCCGGCGGCTTCGCCGACGCACCAGATCGAGGCTATTCGCCCTCTCAAGAAATGAAGACCATTGGAGACATCGACCCGGCAGCGATGTCCGACACGAGATGGCGGTGGCTACCCAAAATAAGTGGCCTTAAAGGGTGTCGAGGAAGCGGCCACCACGCAGGAGCTCAACCAGCGCCATGTCAAGGACTCCCCACCAAAACAATGGCAAGGGCGCGCAAAAGCGCAAGTTTCTGGCTATTCTTCCCACAATAATACCGCGAAAAACAATGTGCAGTATATTGTTTGTGATAAACGTAGAAAAGGCTCAGCTCGTGCATTGGTAGGCTTAACTTCATGCCCTGCACTATGTTACTTCATGGGATTTTATGACTGTCTATTTAAAAACAAGTGTTATTTTGAAATTGCCATAACAAAAGAGCCTTGTGAATGACGAAGCCTGGATGTTAATTTAGTTGCGGTGTGTGAAATTGAGATTAGCTACACTTGTGATATGGCTCATTTGGTTAAACACAATCGGCAGCATCCTAGCAAACACGGATTTCGTCGGGTTTTTCTTGCTTAACACAGCTTGTTGAGTTCACGCACAATTAGGCTCTAGCTATAGATAAGCTTAAAGTAGCTGACTATTTTCTTGTGCGGGAAAAAAGCATTTGACGGTGTTTCATATAACCTTTAAACTGAATGAATCGGTTATTGCATGGATAGCCGAGTATATCTCTCTAAGACAGCAGCTGGTCGCTCTCAATGGTTGTTCATCCGGGTATGTTCCCGTGACCTCAGGAATTCCCCAAGGCTCAATTGCGGGCCCTGTTTTGTTTGTGTGCCGTCAAATCTTTGATAAAAATGTTCGCGAATGTCTGTGCAATTTACAGGACTATATCGAATGAACGTGATTCAAAATACTTGCAGCATGATTCAAATTAATGACATTCTTGTGTGCTGATTCAGAAAAGTCGTTTAATCCTAAAAAGTGTGTGTTAGCGTTAAGTTTACAAGAAAACCTTCATTCCAATTGAATGCGTATACAGTAAATTACACTGCTTTAAGAACGGCCGGGGAATACAAATAACGAGGAGTTTATTTAACGAGTTGTTAGAGAAATAGGCACATTCATGACATAAAAGTTACGGCTGCACGTGTGTTTGGCTTTCCGAGATAAAATTACAGCGGACCTCCACCTAACCTAAAAGAACAACCGTATTTCACTCATGTGCGTTCAATGTAGGTGTACGCCTGTTTTTTCTGGGATCCCTACAGCAAAGAGCTGGTTCACGCTCGAAAAGATACAGAATAGGGCAGTGCGATTCGTATTAGGTATAGGCACTGTCAACTTAAGATGAGGGAAATTAAAAGTAAACTTAAGTGGTAAGACCGGAAAGATCACAGACGAAACCTGAGGTTTAAATTTTTTCGTAATATCTATCATTCGAAAACTGGAATATAAGGGGAGAAGTATATCCAAGCGCCATTATACATATCCCAAAATGGGATCGCTAGCTTGAAGCAAGTTATTAAGTTTCCTTTCAGGTGAGTCCTTGCGCGATTCATTTTATTTTAGATTAAGATGAGAGTGTAATTATCTTCCTCGTAGAATTTTATCCACTTTTTATAATGACGATTTTCACCGCGCTTTATAGAAATATTTTGTTATTTTGTGTCATATTTGACGCTTAGTGTTATGTATCTTCCTGCTGTAATGCATGCAAGGGCAAGCAGGTATCAAATAAATAAATATATAAATGACTGAATAAATAAATAAATAAATAAATAAATAAACTTGCGGAGCCGCAAGTTCGCCTCCGACAGGTTGAGTACCCTACGCATTCAAACTTGACCAATGAGATATTTATTGCTTTATTCGTTGCAGTACGTAAGGTTTGCTGTATGAATACTACAATTGCTAAGTTATTTGTTTGAAAGAAAATATGAAACTCCTGTCTTACCCCTTTTCTTGCGTGAACACAGAGGGATAGAACTGCAGCCGTCTGAAGAAGGGCGTCATTCGCAACACGTCTAGAATATTCTCAACATACTACGACTGTAGAGAAAAATTAGGTTCTTTTGGACTATTAAGGAGTGTGCACGTAACTCATGAAAACAACATAAAAAATATATTGAAACTGAAAGTACTTCTTTGATCTCTTCTAGGACCAGCCCTGTGAATGATCATCAGAAAAGTTGATCGAGTAGAAAATTTCTTTCCAAGAAAAGTGGTCAAATACTGGACGTACTTTTTGTGTGAAGTAAATTATATTGAGTGCTGCTGAGGAGTGTTTAGTGGAGTTCCGAACCGCTTCGTAAAGGCATTCGCACTGGTTTTTTATACAACAAGACTGGTCAAACAGCTGTTAAAAATTGTTGATTTTGTTGGAGCATGAAAGTGTTGTCTTAAAAGAAATTGCCTAAGAGCGGCACTTTCATGTTTGTGAAATTCAACCCACTAAAGTATGTGACTTCCGCCCCCATCCCCCATCCTTCCTTGTTTATTACAGGTAAGTCGCCCCACAGAAGATATAGGGACCTGGACAATACATCTATTCCAGCTCTGCAAAGAAATTAATATTTGCTGTATTCGACAGTAAAAGAGGCACAGCAAATAAAAGAAAGACCATTTGTGAGCACTGTTGAATAAATTAATTTTGGTCTAAACTGACACTGATAATTAAGCCAGGCTGCGCTGAAGGCTGGACGGCCGGTGGTTGCGCGCGGGCTCACTTTGATGTGGGTGCAGTGGACCCAAAATGGTGGGTTTGTGCTGCTGTACAGCGCGATTGAGTCATCTGCTGGCGCTGCATGCAGTGGTCGTGCACCAGCCTCGTACTGTTAACGTACTGTGGCTGAAGTACAATGCCCGTAGCACGGCGGAATTTCCGGCAGCTTTAGTCCGGCTGTAGTCCGACGACCGCATCTCGACTGTCCTCCGGTGGCCGTACTTCGGCCGCACCTGGGTGGCTTTAGGATGGCCGGAGCCCTACGGCTAGAATCTGGCCGTATGAATGTGAGCCGGTCGACTGGCCGACGGACACTGGCCGTTAGACAGTGATGGGAGTACGGCCGTATACGGCCAAAAGGCCCACATTTGGATACGGGCCGAACATGGTTGCCGGAGAAAGGCCGGGCCGAAAATCACCGGCCAAAGTACACCGGCTTGAGTAAGGCAGAACAGTCCTGTGCTGCGTGGGAAGGTGACTACAGCTTATCACCCACAAACAAATGGCCTTACTGAGCGTTTTAATATAACATTTACGGACATCCTCGCCATGTACGTGTCTAGTGACCACAGCGACTGGGAAATTGCACTGCCTTTCGTCACTTTCGCGTATGATTCATCCCGTCACGACACAGCAGGCTTCTCACCCCTTTACCTTCTGTACGGGAGGGAACTGGCCATGCCACTTGAATACCCTTCTGGCTCCCGCCACACACCCGTGCACCGAATGTGCCCACGAAGCCATCGCAAGAGCCGACGAAGCACGTCAGCTTGGTCTTTCCCACCTCATCGCTTCACAAATCAGCCAGAAGAACCGCCATGATGAACGCCACCGCGTCGTGCACTTTTCGCTAGGGTCCCTCGTCTTACTAATGGTGTCCGACTCGCCGTGTGGGACTTTCTGAGAAGCTGCTTTTCCGCTATGCTGGCCCTTACAAAGTACTTCTTCAATGTGAAATCGGCCCCTTCGTCCCTTCCAACTCTGAACCTCGGAGTGACATCGTCCACGTCGCCCGCTTCAAACCGTTCCACTCCCCTGATTGACCTTCCACATTGTAGCTACAGAGCACCGATTCGGTGCTTATCCTGCGGGGGAGCTATGCCGCGTGGCGGTTATTAGAGAAATGAGCTAACCGAGAAATGGACTCCAGCCCAGGGTAATGAGCTGGCTAACGAGGTAGCCCGAGATTTCTGCTGTCGGGATGCCTTGGATGCTGCCTCTCCACCTCGGGCGGGATGGAGGGATCGTCTGATTACGTATCGGGAAATAACGCAGCACTACCGCCTTAGTCGGATGCACTTCCCCGGCCCCGCTCCCACTTTAAAACGCAGGCAGTTTGTTCAGTGGCGTCGACTCCAGACTAACTCATTCCCGCCTCCCGCATTGTGCACCTCCACTCTGCACGCGAGACTGCCACACGTGCACGTGGTGCGGCGCGCCTTTTGCTTCCCTCCACCACATAGTAGGCGCGTGCCCCTAGAACCCCCCCCCTCCCATCTTACTCTGTCCCTGCCACTTACCACGGTGGAGCAATGGGAGGCTATTCTCCTCCGCCCCGAACAACAAGTTCAAGAGTGTGTGATTCAGCTGGCCGAACTCGCCGCTAGGGCCCACGGGCTCCTAGCTGTCAGCCATTGGACTGTAGTGGGCCGGTGCTCCCAGCCGGTGCCTCTTTCTTAACAGCTCTGGATAAATAAAGTTTTAAAAGCGAATGCCCTTCTTAAGCGAGCCTGAAGCGTCCGCCGCCGTCCGCATAGCAACAGCTGCGGGTGCGCGCGCTCCTCTTCTTTGGCAACGGGCGGAGATGGGCGCGCGCTGCCTGGCCGCTGACATGGCACATACCCACGTGGGGCATTGGCCAGGAATCTCCTCGTCTTCCTTGGCAACGGGGGGAGATGGGCGCGCGCTGCCTGGCCGCTGACATGGCACATACCCACGTGGGGGATTGGCCAGGAATCGGGCGTGAGAAGGGCTAATGCACCCGCTTAAAGGAGTACTGACACGAAATTTTAAAGCTGAGATCCGCTCTAGCAATCAAGTACAACGACAACACAAATAGGTGACTGTGAATAAATGCATCTTTCTTTCTTTCTTTGTAGTTGTGTGTGTGTGTGTGTGTGATCTCTCTTTCGCAAACATTACTGAACCGCGCAAATTCAACTCGTGCATTCGCACTTTCACATTCTTCCCCTCGGGGAAATGCGGGGAATTTTTTTTACCACCACCACTACCACCGAGAAATGAGCTGGCCAAACACTCGTCCTGAAAAGGGCGCAATCCCCCAAAGTGGGCATGTATCATGGTTGTGCGGCAGCCTAGCTATCCGTCAAGAAAGAAGAAGACGCTCTGGTGGACTAACGTGTGCACGAGCTGAAAGACCTAGCTGCCAGTCTGAATTTTCCATGCTAATTATCTGCCAATAGAGAATCATTCGTTTACTACATGTGAATAGGCGTTTTCCCTGCTCCCCAACAATATAAACATTACGCACACAGGAACCATTAAGCCATGTCATGTTGCCTCGGATTATACGTTCAAACTTAAGGCAGCCCTGAAAGAGGTTTAGCCGATACATGGGTATTCGCAGTTTCATGTAAATCAATGTCCTTGCAATTACCTCCTTCATTTTAGGATGCTATGAGTATTAGCAGAGTTATCAAGAAACAAAACATCGCATTTTCGCCCCCGCCGCGATTCTCCTTCGTTTCTCCACCTCCGTGTACCATGCGAGGGCGACTGCTCATGATGCCTCGCTTCCCGGTGTCGTCTGCACGAACATCCGGTTTCGTGCATTGTTTGCTACTCAAGACTGGAGGACCTGAGTGAAAGAATGGGGCCGGACTTTTACGCTTCCACTCAACGCCGAGATATCACGCGAAAAGAGAACGACCGTGTCACTGCGCGTTCGCGGCAGCGACATGCCTTGGTACCTATGGGAGACTAAAATTTGCGAGTGAGTGACTAAAGAATCGGCTCATAATTTGTTACAGTGAGCACGTACATGCGTTACGAACCGATGTCGTTCGTTTTATATGCTGCATGATTGGCCGTTCGTTCGCGCCAGCGCTGACCTCGCCGTCGCCCAGCCTTCAGACCTTCCTGAATGCTTGGACACACCGAAAATATCAGCGTACCCCCCGCCATTCGCATACACCGGTACAAACACGAAAAGAAACTCCGGCTCAAGCAACTTACGCCAAAGGATCACGTTTCCAACAGACCTTCCCTTACAAGAACCCAAGAAATATTTATTAACAAATTCTATACAGATGCATCATTTTCACCGGAAACAATTCGCAAATGGTACTACCCCCACATCAACCCAAAATGTCCATACTGTCAGCAAGCCGTCACAGCTGATTTGCACCACCTGGTCTGGATATGCCCCAAATTCTCTCGATACCGGAATTTCACTTCCCCAAACCCAGATCCCTCAACCCGTATCGATCTTCCTCACATTAGATGAACACACCCTTAACCTTATAATACGGTTTGCCACTAAGAGCGGTCTAGCGCGAGTTATATAGCGATGGCCTACACCAGTGAATGGACCATTCAATGCTGAACAATTGTCCTGTGAAAAACTGAAGCCGCCTCCCGAAGACCACGAACTCATACGAGCCCCCTTCAACCATGAATCCTTCCCTCCCAACTCCCCCACAGGGCCTCCGGCCTTCGATTTTTGAATAAAAGATTTAACAACAATGTCGAGCTTATCGGTTTGTGGTGATGCTATGCCCGTGCTTACACGGGTAGTTGTAGTGTTCTATTCCGTTATTCCGATCTCTTATAAACATTTATAACTGTAAAAAAAAGCAGCTGAAGGCTTTTATGGTAGGCATTGGGACGTTTTTTTAGAGTGTGTCGCGCACTTCGTTTCTTCCTCTTCCTCCTACCTAATTTAAGGGAAGCTTCTACGTGAGCCTGTGTTTATAAACTACTAGACAAGTTCACACCGTACCTAATATTACGAGCAGTCTCGGAAGAGTAGTGTGACTGTTATGGCCGTTCGAGCCTGCCTCTTTGTTGGACCGTCCATGTGATTATACAAAACAATTATTCCACCCTCACTGTTTCTCCTGATGGTATGAAGCCCCTTTTCTGTCTATAAAAGCTGTTCGTTCATTTTTTTACGTTCTCAGTGCTGCCAGTTGCAATGTGTAGGTTTTAGTTACCCGCCGAGACCCTATATTTTCATTGCCCCTAAAGCCTAACGTGTCTCCTGCTTAAGTGGTTACGAGAAATTATGTTTACTCTATAAAAAGACATACAAATTTTGAAAAATACAGTCATCGGTATTTCGTCTTCTTAAAGTAAACTTGTCCAGGACCATTTCGACTGCGACTTCAACCTGCGTGCATTGTTCTCGTCGTGATTTTTTTTCGCATTTAATGCTACAAAAATTGATCGACAGTGATTCCTTATTACCTAATCAACCTTAACTCCTCTTCTGCTCTTAACTGAAGTTATATTTTCTAGAAACATTGCTCGTCGCACGCGAATATGCAGTTTTCAACTACGGGAAATGAAATGTCGCCGAAGCGGACGACCGAAGAGTGGTAAGCCGAAATATGAATCGCATTACCGCTAGTGCTGAGCTGTCTGAACTTCTTGTTTAGTAGTGTTTATTACACTGTAGGAGCAAACAGAAGAGGGTCGCATTCGTTATGGTACGAGGGTTGTCGGGGTGCAGTTTTCCGTTCTCGATAGATTCCTGCCGACGGTACGGCAGATCAGTATTGTCGGCGTCTTCAGTCAGCGAGTCGAATTCGGCCACCCCGCGGAAAAGATAAATAGGGTATAACACAGTCGCACAGTCCCTCGACGCTGAGCAGACGACGCTCCTCTTTGTCCAAAGTGAGAGAAAAGACCGTCCAATTGCAAGATTTCTGCTTCGTGACACACATGGCAGAATCTATTACGGACGTGGTAGAAGATGGCGGAGCCCAAAAACACACAGAAAACCGTGGGGAAGTGGTAAAATTACATCCTGTCACAATGCAGACCCCTATAACGAAAAAACTAGAAGTTTAGAAGCCCTAGAAACGGTTTGGAAAAGTTTCTTCGATTCGTTCACTTTCGGGTCCAGCTCCAAAACGGAGTAAAAAATACGGTTCGTTTCAGTTTCGGTTGCAGACAAAAATTTGGGTTAGATTCCGGTTCTGGTTCGATATCCTGGTCATGAGTTCCCAGATGGGACTGAAAGCCTGGTAGAGAGGGATAAAGGGAACAAAAATTAAAACGCTTCCTGTGGTCGTAATCGAAGCTTGTTCCCTCGCTTTATGAAGCCAATATCTCTTCCGTTGCGCCACCCCCGTGATTTCCTTGTTTACGCATTATTTAGGCAACAATATACACGGTTCGTAGAAGGGTCTGCAGTATTTAGTAGAAACGAGGGCAGCAGTAGCGATGTGTTATAATTTTATTAGGCAGATAGCAGTGAAGATACAATGATGAAGTGAGTATAATTTAAGGAAGCATACACACTTTCCTTGGGTGCAAAAAGTGGCCCGTTTAGTCATTCGCAAAACTGGCGAAGCTTGCACTAAGTCGCACAAGGCTTGAAACAGCAAAGCTGTAGAATTTATTTTTACGTGAGCACTGAAGGACACATCACCACGTATTTGTACAGGTTGGAAATTGTTTATTTACATGTTCCGTCATCTCTTTGCACGGTGCTCGTAATAGTTATCGTCGAATGCATCGATATTGTCGTGTGCCTGACGCCAATTATATGCACAGTAGTGCTTGGCGAACGCTAGGGTGCAGCTACCGCTCGTTCGTGCACAACGAATGCGCGCCTTTCCTGGAGTCTCATTGAAGTTCCGTAGAGCAGGTGTTGCGCGTAGCTTTGGCGTTGTCGCTCGCAAGGTAACGCGAGGTGCTGCTCAGGTGTGTGAACCTAGGACGCTTGGCGGCCGCCGCATGGAACGCGCTGACGAGCACCCCGATTTTTTCTGTATTTTTAACGCGTTACATGTTAAGCATTATGCGCCACAGACTATAGGCAGCTAAAATAGCTTCGCTGTTAAAAACACGAGACTAAAGAAAAGACGCATAACTTCGGCAACAAAAACAACAGGCAAAAACAAGATACAATATTCTTATGACAAAAAAGGTTTGATGGGCTTCATAAGCAAGCGCGGATATCGCATATATACAACCAATAACGGGAAGTGATAAAAGCTGAGATGAGCCTAGAGGGTTACCTGTCTGCGCCTCTCGTTTGTCTTGTATTTAATGAGAGCGTAGATGCCTCTGGCGAGCCTTCTTCGCAGTTCCGTGCCAGAGCCTGGTGTTCCGAGTCCGTTAATCATCCATTAGGTCTTTTCGCAGGAAATGCCGCCATGGGGGCTGTGGGTGGAGGGCATACCGTACTTCATCCACCCTAGCTTTTGTCGACCTGAAGCTACAGGAAGCCAACAAGCTGGAGTATTGTAAGCTGGGCTAGTTGCTACTGTTCTATGACGGCTAACAGCGCGAAAACTGGACGAAAATACGAAAATAGAGAGACACAAACAAGCACTTGTTTCTCTCTCCCCCTTTTCGTGTTTTCGTCCAGTTTTCGCACTCTTAGCCGTCATGAAGCCAACAAGCTCGATGCTATAATCCGGAAAATTTTCAACTGCCCTTGTACTCCGACCTTATACTTTGTGGGAACGCGACCTTAGCGCGTTCACTTTGGTTCGGCTTCGCCACACCGCTTGTTCCTCGCGGGAACTTGCTCGGCAAGACGTCGGCGAGGGGGATCTACCTCCTCGCCGTAGGAGTGTCTTTAAGCCGGCGAGCGCGCGCGGGATGCGAGCTGCGGGGGGGAGTTGGAGCTCGGGAAGCGAGACGAGAGGACGTGCCTAGCGACCTCCTTCCTTTGAGGATCGGGCAAAAAGGAGGGCGACAATGGCTGCCATCGGCGTCCCAGCGAGGCAAACGCGAGCGCGCTGAGGCGCCCCCGGAGATGACTGTTGTCGCGGTGAGTCGAACCTCTCGATTCCGTTAGATTGCCAAGGCGAGGAACTAGATCCTCGCCGTCAACCAGCTAGCCTGCATGCGCTCTGAATGTTTATTATCCTATAATAAATGCCAATGAGCGAAAACACTTGTCACTTCCTTTGTTCCGTCGAGCCACGGCCCGCCGCGGCTGGCGCGGTACGGCGCGCAGCCGCGGGGTGGGGGCAGATAGCTTGCTAGCTGGGCGAAACGAGAAGACAAAGAGTAATGATTAGTCTCTCTCGTCGCTGGTTTTGCTATTGCAGGGAAAAGTAAACCAATCTACTTTAACCCGCTCTATAACCCCACATCTGGCGCCCAACGTGGGGCGCCAAGATATGGGGTCGCCTTACTCACTCAGCCTGGCAAGCCGGCTTCGCCAAGCGGCTCCCGCGCGAGAAACGTAGCGATCCCAACCCGCGGCGCGCTGGACAGCGGCCACGGCGGGTTCGGGCGAAAACGGAGACCTGAACTCTATCACACACATTTATTAAATAACTAAAAAGTACAAAAACACACTGGCTAATCTTATTACGCTAACCTAAAAAAGAGAGAAAAAAGGTCGGTCAGGCTTACCCGGGCTGGGAGCGCTCCAACAGAGAACAAAGGGACCCTGGTCGACGGAGCGGGGTGGCCTGCGTCTGTTTCCTTCCGTGGTCAGGACCCGAGAGAGCGTCCCCTCGGGTTTTTTGGCGGAAAACAGAAGACGATACCACCCCCCCTTTCTCCGCTCCCTCGACGGACAGCAGCGCGCCCCGCGGGCTACGCGGCGCACGGGAAAACGAAACAGCCCTGTCTCGGCTCCCGCCGCTCAGGCGCGCCGCGACACCCGTCGCGAGAGCGGGACCTCCTTGGAGGAATGCGGGAATAATTCAGCATTCCCACAACTTCCAATGAGAATATGGTCGCCTCTGAAGGCACAACACGCTCAGTGAGCTGCTAGAAGCACCGTGCACGTCCCACCAACATCGCCTAGACCTCATTGCCTCGGGATCTCCAAAACATTGACCGGACCACTTCCTCCCCTCAGCACGAATTCCAATGCACCCCCCGCCGTCCAGTCGCCGACGGCTAAGATTAGCCCGGTACTTAAACACCTACACCCTTCCTTCAATCGGGGACATTGCTTATCCCGGGTAAAGGTGCTGGATAAATGCTACGGAGCCGATTCGCAAACCCCACACGAGCATAAATCCTGCCCAGAGGAAAATGAGAAGCCTCAGTCCTGACCCACATCTCTCCACCTTATCGTACGCATAAGGTAGGAATCACTTTACTGCATCGTCGCAGTTTCGTCAGAGGGGTAGTTGACTTTTACCACATACATCACCCGTGGTCGATTGTACCTGACCCCTCATCATGCCCGGTGTGTCTGGTTCTGCCCACCGAGCAGTTGGAGGGGAAGTGGCGTTCGTAGAAGAGCGATGCCAAATGCATTCCTGGCTCAGTGATGGCTAAAGGATGGGTATGTCTAGATGACAACCAAAGACGGTGACACGGCATGCAATCAAGCAGGGTGTCCCGCAGGGTGGTGTTCCGAGCCCAACGCTGTTCAGAATATGCTTGATCTGCATCACAAAGGTTTTACCTGAGGGAGTTCACATCTCGCTGATTGGTGACGATATCTGCGTCTTTGCTTCGGGTAGGAGCCGGAGGAACATTCGAGAAAAGGTACACTAGGCTCTGTTCGCCAAAGAAAAATACCTCAGCAGCTCTTTTCTTAAACAAGGGCGCCACCACGGCATTAACCAAGCGCAATGTATCTGGATACTTTCTCAAGATAAATGGCGTGCAAATACCCTAAGTTTGCATTCACAAAGTCCCAGGCCAACCAATTGACTAATTGACCGCTTGCGGTCAGGAGCCCTTATACCAGGCGACTAAAAGAGCGACTCCTTTAGTTCCTTCCATATTGCCCATGATGATAGGAAGCACCTGGAGCTGCTCAGTTTAGGCCATGCAGCAGCCTTACAATGCGCTCCTCGTGGCCCTCTTCCGATACAGCCTTCCCGTTACAAGCCGTGTCCAGGACAAACTTGAATATTCTGGAAACTTTGCACATTAGAGAACTATGAATATGCCTGTGCCTTCCAAAATGCACCTGCACTAGAGGAACCCTGTGATAGGCAAGGTGCTGTACTGCGACCACACTCCGTTCCCAAAAATTGTTCCATTAGGAAATTACATTTGCCTTTTGTGCTTACCAGGTCATTCTGATATGACGGGATACATTGTCTCTGATGCAGCCGCGAGAGAATACCACAAACTATACTACACTATTGGAATCCCATTTTCCAACGAGGATAGCCAAGCAGCTCATTTGACCGAGGGTGGGAATTCCAGCTGCCACTTTGGAACCTCTACTAAGGTATGTGCCCTTCCATGAGGGAGAGAGAGAAATAATTTATTGAGCGTTTTGTGGTCTAAGGGCCTGTAGTGGCCCCGAGCTTGTGCCGCGGGGCGACTTCGGTAGCTCTGTTGACCACATAGGTTTGCACCTCTTGGTCTTAGCTCCCCAGCACGTACTCCCCTGCTCTTTCCAAGCAATTGAAGGAAACAGGTCTTTAGTACATCCCCACAAGATGTGAGGAAGGGTGGCGAGGGCACCGCATTCAGGACATTCGGGGAGGTGTATTGAGAAGGGTGGATAATGTTCAGTTTTGCGGGATTAGGCAAGGGGTTCGTCTGCAGAAGACACCACGCGTTGTTTTGGGAGAGGTCGAGTTTGGTATGGGCGGGAGGGTATCGACGGTGGGAGAGGCGGTAGTGGGTAGTAATTTCATTGCACGTGACTACTCGGTCCCTGGCAGATCAGACCCCGTGGTAGGGAACGTGACTGGCCCCGTCTCGGATCGTAAGCCCTCGAGCCGCGTTGTGGGCAGCCTCATTTCCCTCGAGACCAGCGTGTGCCGGCGTCCAGATAAGCTCTACCGGGGCATTGGGTGGATTTTGTTGCATAATTTTGAAGGCCAGCATTGATATTAGGCTGCTAGCGAAAGTTTGAATGGCGTTTAAAAGTTAGAGATTATCATTGATGGGGTTGGCCTCATTGAGAGTGCTAACGCAATGGCCGCCTCCTTCGCCATGGCTGGGTGGGGAGAGTTAACGCTCAGACAGGTGAGTGGGGTTATTGGGGTCATTAAATACAGCGATGGCGTGGGCATTGTAGTGCCATACTCGGAAGCACCCACATGTAACACATCGGGGCGTACCGGGATACGTTTATGTATAGCACGTACCGTTTGTTCTCTACGGCTCGCGTCGCGAGTGGGATACATGTTGCGAGGGATAATTGTGATGATGAGATTGGAGTGAATGTCGCTAGACAGGGGCGATTTTACTTCAAGGTCATGGAGAGTGGGTATTCCTAATTCGAAAATGTGATGCCCGGTGGGAGTTTTGGATAGAGGGACCACCTGATTGGATGCGTGGGCTTCGATGAGCTCCTCTGCCATGTTCCCAAGTCCCTCGAGTGTGGCAGTAGAAATATCAAGAAGGTGAAGGGCAGATTTGTATGCCGAGCGGATGAAGCGATTGACTTTCCCTAATTCACTTTTAGTGGGATTCAAGTAGGGGAGTGAGTATGTGGTCGTACTGATAACAAATGCCTGGTTCAGTCGGTTCCTCTCCCCCTCTTGAGCTCCTGGCGGCGGTTAGAGGTTCGCCTAATGAGCCGAATAATTTGGGTGACATGCTGTTCCAATTGATGGAGAAATTGCGTGTTTGCTCGATTTCACTGAAATGTCAACCGTAGGATTTTCAGTACAGAGACCTCTGGAATCAGCTTGTTCGCTAATTGAATTTTAATCTCCGGAGGAACTTTACAATTTAATTTTGGGTGTAATAAGAGCGGTTCTGACTCATTGGGGGAGCACGAAAGCCCTGAATGTTCAGCTTCGTCTACAACGACCTGAGCACCTGCCCGCAGAATCTCTTTTATGTGCGAATCGCTGCCGGTCGTGACCCATAAGATGGTGTCATCAGCGTATATAGGCTGAACCTGAGCAACCTGAGGTCGGGAATGTGTTCTAATTGATTGGGAATGTGTAGTGTGGCCAGGGTGAATAGTAGAGGAGAGAGCACCGCCCCTTGTGGGCCCCGCAGGGGGCACCTTGTGTACTCAAGGTGTTTTGGTGAGTAGCGCCACCACGGTCCCGAGCTCCGCAGGGGTGCCTACTGCCGTAGGCACTTGGTGTCTTGCAACACCACGGACCCGAGCACATGTGGGTTTGACCCACCCACGTCCCGGCTGTGCGTGGCTTTGCCGTGTCCGGGGAAAAGGGGAACCTGGTGGCTGAGCCAAAGTTGGGGTTGTTTTGGACCTTTACGGCCCCCCAGCAGCGGCAACACGCCACTTCGGCCCCCGCGTCTCGCAGACGGTGCCCCCGGTCTGACCCGCCCGGGGGGAATCAGCCAGTCGCCTTTTCCTGTCCTCCTCTCAGCTCTTTCTCTTCCTTATTTCCTTTCCTAACACTGTCCTGTCATCTCATTTCTTCCTTATTTCTAAGTTTTTCCAGGCGGCGAGGGTTAATCCTGTGCAAAGACATCACCCTCGATCCCAAGCATAGGATTATAGTGGCAAGGTACGGCTAGCGTATTAAGTCGCGTTCCCTTGTTGGGCTCGGTGGTGGGCGGCGGGCCTTGCTACCGAATGTACACCATGTATTTATGGCTTTTTTTTCCCATCCCAAAAAAACTGATCGGTCCCTGAAAAGGGGCCGCACCGAAGTACTTAGCATCAGAGCAGCTCCACCTGTCGAAACATTTAACAAATACCTTGTGGTACACTCTGAAAAAAAAAAATGCACCCCTAGCAAAAAAATCGGTGTTCCTTATTGCAAAATGCCTCGAGAACATCGTTGGGAAAGACTACCATGCAAAAAAACTTGCCTCAGGTGACCTGCTGGTAGAAGTACAAAGAAAAAACCAAAGTGAAAACCTCCTGAAACAGGACACCCTGGCTCAACTAAAAGTGATGGTCACGCCACATCGTAGCCTAAACACAACCCAAGGCGTCATCTTTGAACGAGAGCTACTTCATGAGAATGAAGATGATCTCCTCGAAGGGCTCAAAGACCAAGGCGTAACAGCTGTGCGGAGGATAACAATACGTCGCGCAGGTGAGGAAATCCGAACTAAGCACATTGTTTTGACTTTCAACCATCCAACACTTCCCAAATCGGTGCATGCTGCATTTATTTGATGTCCAGTGCGTCCATACACACCTAATCCACGAAGGTGTTTCAAGTGCCAGAAGTATGGTCATGGAACTCTGTCGTGCCGTGGCCGATCCATCTGTGCTCACTGCGCAAGCACTGACCACACCAGTGACGATTGTAACAAGCAACAAGTGAAATGCCCAAACTGCAGTGGACCACACTCTGCCTTCTCACGTGCATGTCCATCATTCAAGAAAGAAAAAGAAATAATCCAACTGAAAGTCACTGAGAACCTAACGTTCACACAAGCACGCCTGAAGCATGCCTTGCTATCGGGCAAAAGTGACGCAGACGCAGCTCGCCGGGGGGTGGGGCGTCGTCTGGTAGAAGCGGGCACCCAGTACAGCGAGGCTGACCTGGTCCCGTCGCAGCCCCCCACTCAGCAGCAGAAAGTCGCTACCGTGGCTTCTGTTGCTGCACTCCGACCTAGTGCTGGGCGAAAGGCCGTCAGCACGACTCCTGTCCAGGTCAGCGATGTTGACCTGGCCTCTTCTCAGGCACCTGTGCAACAGCAGAAGACTGCTGCTGTGGCTACTGCTGTTCCAGCTGTGCCCAGTGCTGTGGCTACGGCCTCTAGCACAAAGTCTGGTTCTGACAATCTTTAAACTTCAGAAACCGCGGTTGAGGCCATGGATGTCTCTCCAAGTACTTCTGCTCCTGAGGCATCACAGGAGCGCCGCGGTGCCACAGGTCGTGGCAAACCGACCAAACCAAAGGCCAGTAAAGTCGCTGCCCCTGGAAATAACCCCAAAACCTAAGTGAACGTGCTCAGAAGGGCCCCGAAACACGGCCTGCTAAAAAGAGGGGAAAAACATGATCCAGAACATGATCCTTTTTTCTCTTTTGCTCATTTTCATGGCTGCTGAAAGTGTTATGTACTGGAATTGTGGGGGGTTGTTAAGAAATCTAGACGATATTTATGACATCCTCACCAATCACAAACCACAAATACTGTGTCTCCAAGAAACACACCTGCGCCCATCACAGACAAACTTCCTAACACAGTACATTGTTTACCGTAAGGACAGACAAAATTGCATCCAGCCGTCTGGTGGTGTGGCAATAGTACTCCAAAAATCTGTGGCTTGTCAGTACCTCCAGCTACAGACGTCACTCGAAGCTGTAGCTGTCAGAGCCATAGTTTTTGGCAAACTAGTGACAGTTTGCTCTCTCTACATTTCACCCGACTATCGCCTTTCCAACGTCGAATTTGAAAACCCAATCAATGAACTACCTGAACCTTAAACATAACCGGTGATTTTAATGCTCACAACCCCATCTGGGGATCTGTGCGAGCCGATGCTCGAGGGCGGCTCATTGAAAGGTTTGTCACGACATCCGGATGTTGCATCCTTAATAAGAAACGCCCCACATATTACAACTTCACACACCACACATACTCGGCAATAGACCTTGCAGTTGGCTCTGCAATCTTACTGCCTGTGCTTGAATGGAGTGTATTTAACAACCCGTATGGCAGGTGATCATTTTCCTGCAAAACTAACTGCTGTAAACAATGACTCTCAAGGCACAGAACCACTTCGAACATTTAAATTACAAGCAGCTGACTGGAAAACATACAAAGAACTTTCCAGGCTACCCCCTACAACAATATGCCATTTAAATGTTGAAGCAGCAAGTTCACTGATTAAAGCCCACATTCTTGACTCTGCTCGGAAAAGCATTCCAGAGACTACTTTTAAAACTCTCCCAAAACCCAGACCATGGTGGAATGAGGACTGTGCGCGTGCACGGTCTGAACAGAACAAGGCGTGGGCACTTTTACGCCGCTATCCCACGGCCGACAACCTTCTCAAGTTTAAGCAGGCAAAAGCTAAAGGGAAGCGTACGCGACGTATGGCAAAAAACGAAAGTTGGACCAGGTTTATATCATCTATAAATTCTTATACGGATTCTAGGAAAGTCTGAACTAGAATAAAGAAGCTAAAAGGATACAAGAGTCATCCTATTCCCCTAGTAAGTAGTGTGGCTAACTCAGTAAAAGATCAAGCAGATGCTCTTGGGAAACACTTTGAACATGTATTCAGTTCTTCACATTATACACAAACATTTTTACAGCATAAGAAGGCAGCAGAGCGTTAGCCCCTTCGTGTGAACCAACGCTTGAATGAGGGATATAATGCTCCATTTACCATGCTTGAATTGATGAGGCACTCTCGACATGTGGTAAGTCAGCCCTGGAGCTGACCGAATCAGCTATGACATGATCAGACACCTACACAGTGAAACCCTGCATGCAATACTCTCTCTCTTTAACAAAATATGGCAAACAGGTCGTTTTCCAAGAACATGGAAAGAGGCTATCGTTGTACCACTTCTAAAAGGAGGAAAAGAATCCTGTCTTGCTGCGAGTTAGAGACCCATCGCCTTGACGAGTTGTTTATGTAAGCTGGTCGAAAGAATGATAAATCGGCGACTATTGTACTTTCTCGAGTTTAATGGTCTGTTAGACAAAAATCAGACAGGCTCCAGGTCTGGAAGGTCAACTACAGATAGCCTGGTTGCATTTGAATCATATGTGAAGGACGCCTTCATCCATAAGCAACACTGCTTCTCTGTGTTCTTTGACATGGAGAGGGCGTATGATAGAACATGGCGATACGGTATATTGCTAGATTTGCAGTCATTTGGCCTTACTGGTAATATGCTCAACGTTATTAAGGACTATCTCTCTGATCGCACATTTCGTGTTCGTGTGGGTAATGTGCTGTCTAGAACCTTTGTTTAAGAAAATGGTGTACCCCAGGGGGGAGTGCTGAGCTGCGCACTTTTTCTTGTTAAAATGAGTTCACTAAAAAATGTTCTCCCACGAACTGTCTCATACTCCACTTATGTTGATGACATTCAAGTTAGTTTTAAGTCCTGTAATTTATCGATATGTGAACGCCAAATCCAATTAAGTGTCAACAGACTGGTTATATGGGCTGACAAGAACGGGTTTAGGTTTAATGCTGATAAAAGTGCTGTTGTGGTATTTTCTAGGTGGCGTGGTGTCCATCCCCTTCCTTGTATTACATTACAAGGTCAGCCCATACCAGTAAAAAATGAGCACGAGTTTCTGGGTATTTTACTTGACCACAAACTCACATTTATACCGCATATTAAATTACTAAAAACGAAATGCCTGAAAACGATAAACATTTTGAAGGTACTATCGCATCAGTCATGGGGAACGGACACAAAGTGTCTGCTTTCACTTCTAAATAGCCTAGTAAGGTCAAGAATTGACTATGGATGCATTGTATACCAGTCTGCAACCACAAAAGCACTGAAAATGTTGGACCCAGTATACAACTTGGGGCTTCGCTTGGCAACAGGTGCATATCGAACAAGCCCCATTCCATCCCTTCACGTTGAATCTAATCAGTGGTGCTTGGAGTACCAGCGCACTTACACAGCTCTGATGTATGCTGCAAAGATTACTTCTATGACGGAACACCCTTTGAACGCAATTATGAAAAATAACACTAATAATAAACTTTTTGAAAATCGACCATCCATAGCACCATCCTTCCCTTTGGCAGTGTCACGCCTCTCAAAGGACCTACAAGTTCCTCTTGCTGAAGTTTACTGCACCTCCATTCATGAGTTGGTTGCCCCGTGGGACATTTGCCCAATTCAGTGTGACATGTCTTTCAGGGAACTGCAAAAGAAAAATGTGCCAAACTTTGTTATTACTCAGCACTTTCTGTCACTCAGGGACAAATACAAGGCAGCTGAATTCTACACAGATGCCTCGAAGACTTCTGCAGCGGTGTCTTGTGCTGCAATTGGCCCCATATTCACTTTGCCCTGATTGCTGCCGCGATCTACATTGCTCGTGGCGCCTTCGGAGACTGCGCAGCTGTACCCACGGCTGCGTTTCCGGTGACATCACCACTGGGCGGCACCGGCATCGTCAAGCAACGCTATAAAGGACCGGCACTGTCGACGGGGTGCCATTGGCAGCAGCAGCAGCGCACTGAGCAACTGACCGAGATTACCATCTAATTTACTGCAGTTACTTCGTCCGGTGCCCGATCGTCCAAGCTTGCTTCTCGAGGTGCTGCTTCATCGCCGGATGCCCTGATTGCTGCCGCGGTCTACATTGCTCGTGGCGCCTTCGGAGACTGCGCAGCTGTACCCACGGCTGCGTTTCCGGTGACATCACCACTGGGCGGCACCGGCATCGTCAAGCAACGCCATAAAGGACCGGCACTGTCGACGGGGTGCCATTGGCAGCAGCGGCAGCGCACTGAGCAACTGACCGAGATTACCATCTAATTTACTGCAGTTACTTCGTCCGGTGCCCGATCGTCCAAGCTTGCTTCTCGAGGTGCTGCTTCATCGCCGGATGCCCTGATTGCTGCCGCGGTCTACATTGCTCGTGGCGCCTTCGGAGACTGCGCAGCTGTACCCACGGCTGCGTTTCCGGTGACATCACCACTGGGCGGCACCGGCATCGTCAAGCAACGCTATAAAGGACCGGCACTGTCGACGGGGTGCCATTGGCAGCAGCGGCAGCGCACTGAGCAACTGACCGAGATTACCATCTAATTTACTGCAGTTACTTCGTCCGGTGCCCGATCGTCCAAGCTTGCTTCTCGAGGTGCTGCTTCATCGCCGGATGCCCTGATTGCTGCCGCGGTCTACATTGCTCGTGGCGCCTTCGGAGACTGCGCAGCTGTACCCACGGCTGCGTTTCCGGTGACATCACCACTGGGCGGCACCGGCATCGTCAAGCAACGCTATAAAGGACCGGCACTGTCGACGGGGTGCCATTGGCAGCAGCGGCAGCGCACTGAGCAACTGACCGAGATTACCATCTAATTTACTGCAGGTTGGTTTTCACGCCATTTGCGATTCTTTCGTTTCTCAATTGCTGTCGCTGCTGCCGATGTTCGTATTTTGAGCCTGTCTAAGTGTCTTCTAACTCTGTCCAAAATGCCAACGAACGCTGAACTAGCAAAGAGAGTAGAAGAACTCGAGGAGAAGCTGAAAACTGAGACTTTGGTGGATTCGGTGTTTGCAAGAATTTTGTTGAAAGCTGCATGATTCTGGTTTCGATGCGGTGCAAATGAAGAAAGAAGTGGATGACCTTGTTGCTAGCGCAAAATTTACGGAAAAACTTGTTGAGGAACTAAGGCAAGACAACGCTGCCCTGACGTCAGAAAACAAATCACTGAAGTCTGAGAACCGCATGATGTCTAAGAAAATAGCTGAAATGGAACAATATTCACGGCTCAACAACGTCGAGATCAGAGGTGTACCGTGTACACAAGGGGAGGACTGTGTCGCGATCTTGCAAACGGTGGGCGAAAAGATCGGATGCCCGGTGTCACCATCTGACCTCGACGTCGTTCACCGTGTTCCTACAGCGAAAGGAATGCAACAAAAACCTTCTTGCGCGATTCTGTTCAAGAGATAAGAAGTCGGAATTCATCAGCAAGGCCCGAAAGGCGAAGCTCTGCCTGAGCGACATCAACATAATACAGACACCTGACAGTCCCGTGTATGTAAATGAACATTTGACCCCTGCGAACAAGGCTCTCTTTTCTAAGGCTCTGGTTCAAAAGAAAGAGAAAAATTGGATGTTCTTGTGGACAGCTAACTGCCAAATCAAAGCTCGCAAGACAACCGACAGTAAAGTATACAGGATACGCGATGAGGCTGATCTGGCTAAAATAAACTAACTGGCTCCCATTGTACATAATGCGCATGCGCCAGCCATGTCTTCCTCGTCGTCTCTTCTGTCACCAGCGCAACTAAACTCGTTTTTAGGAAATAACTCCAGCTCTTTCATTCATTTTAATGCCAGAAGCCTTAGAAAACATTTTGATGAATTCCATAATCTTCTTTCCACGTTTACGAACCCCTTCTCAGTAATTGCAATTACAGAAACTTGGTTATCTGAAGATGATAGAAATCTGTTTTGTTTTCCTTCCTACACGCCATATTACAGTCACAGGTTATCTAGCAATTATGGTGGCGCAGCCATATACGTATCATCCAACAGTTCCTGCAAACGAAGGTTTGATCTTGAATTAAATACGCTTCACTGTGAATCCGTCTGGCTTGAATTTGAGCATACTTTTCTTAATCTAGATAACAAAAGATTCATATTAGGCTGTATTTACCGCTCACCATCTTCTCCTGTCCCTGAATTTTGCACGAACTTGCAACGCTCCCTAAATGTTATTTCCCTTGAAAATAAAAATGCTATTATCATGGGTGACATCAACATTAATTTACTAGACGATTTGTCCTCTAATTCAATCAACTATCTAGCTGCACTAAATAGCTTCGGGTATGAATGTTTAATCAGTCTTCCAACCAGACCAACCAGCAATAGCAATGGGTCCCTCATTGATCATGCATTTTCAAATCTATTCACGGCACCGGACGCAGGTGTGTTAGAAATTAATATTACTGATCACTATCCCATATTTCTGCGTTTCGATTCCGTTGCAAAGCGTAATTCACCTTCCTTTATTCGGCATACATTGGACAAACAGAAATTTATCAATGCCGTTGCTAACACCGACTGGTCTGAAGTTTATCTTAAAGCCGACGCACAAGAAGCTTTCACTCTCTTTTCATCTTTGCTCCTATCACATGTTCAATCCTGTACAGATAAACAAAAATGCAAAAAAATAATAGCATCACCAGCAAATCCATGGCTGACGAACGGATTGCTAACAGACATGCGCAAACGTGACAACCTCTACAAAAAAACTAAAAGGCAACCGTTTAACACGAACTTGCTTGCTCGTTACAAAAAATTTTGCAACCTAATAAACATGCAGCTAAAAGAAGCTAAAAGAAAGTATTATGAGCAAAAAATAACTGAGGCCGGAAATAGTACGAGAAAAAAATGGGAAATCATTAATTCCTTTTTGAATAGAAACACACATTCGGATAAAATAACTACAGTTGTTCACAATGATGTCACTTACAGTAACCCAACTGACATCGCTGATCAGTTTGCAAGGTTCTTCTTTAACGCTGAGTCCACCCTACCTCCATTAAATGAAGCGGTCTTAGATCGCCTACCCCATTCGTTCTTTCTGTTTCCCACGACTCCAGATGAAATAATCAGCGTAATAGGTACCTTAAAAATGACAAGTGCTGGCCTTGATGGCATTCATTCCTCCCATATAAAAATGGTAGCTCAATTTATATCAAATGTATTCTGTTCGATTGTGAATTTAATGTTTAAATCTGGTGTTTTCCCGCATGAACTGAAGCAGGGTAAAATCATCCCCGTACATAAAAAAGGAGATACTTCGTCACTGAATAACTACCGCCCCATTTGCATCTTACCCTTTTTGAGCAAAGTAATTGAAAAACTGATCTCTACACGTCTCAGCAAATTACCTGAACAAATTTAATATACTATCTCCCTGTCAATTTGGCTTCCGTTCCGGCTACTCCAGTGACCTTGCGCTAATTTCACTTACTGATCCAATTAAAAAGTGCTATCGACAGCGGTTACTATGCGGGAAGCGTTTTCATCGACCTAACTAAAGCTTTCGATACGATCAATCATCACATTCTTTTTCATAAACTTGAAGCACTTGGTATAACTGGCCCACCGTTACTATTATTGCGTAGCTATCTACATAACCGTACACAGAAGGTGGTAATTTCAAATGCGTATTCCTCAACCAAATTATCTAACATTGGCGTACCCCAGGGCTCCATTCTGGGGCCCCTTTTGTTTTTACTCTATATAATGATTTGCCGAATTGCCTCTCTTCATCCAGTTGCATATTATACGCAGACGATACCACAATTTTTAACTCCGATACGAGTGTTACGTCCTTAACTGAAAAACTAAATTCCTGACCTGTCACAACTGACTCGGTGGTGCAGTAATAACATGTTACAAATTAATGCGTCTAAGACAAATTTGTTGTCTTCTCTTCACCGCAAAAACCTTACCTTCTATCCCTCCTGTTAAAATTGCTGGCAATGACATCCCTGTAAGCGACTGCTGTAGATTCCTAGGCGTTGAACTCGATAGTAACTTGAAATACCACCGACACATAGCATATATTAGGAAAAAAATGACGTATGGCGTTAGAATACTGATTAAATCCCGCCGTTATTTCAATCCCTCAATACTAATGTCACTGTATTTTTCGTTTGTTCATTCACACATTTCTTACTGTATTACTTCATGGGGTAACACTTACACCACTCATCTTACTTCAGTTCAGACAATTCAAAACCAAGCGATAAGAATTGCCACGTCAAGCCCATTTCTCACTAACGCTACGTCATTGCTTCACGAAAACAATATATTAACCGCAACCGAACTAGTTAAATATAACCTTGGTATTTATATGTATAGAATTGTAAACAATCAACTTCCGCACTTAAATGTGATTCCTTCAAATAGGAATGTCACAAGGTTTGCCTTAAACAATAACTTTCTCTTGCCAAAAGTTCGCACTAATTACGGCAAGGAAACCGTTTATTTTTCTGGAATTTCTTTTTGGAATAGTTTTCCTTCTGACATTAAAGCATCCCGCCCCCTGAATGTACTTAAATCGAAGTTAAAAAATCATATCATGTCAACAAACTAGCCTGTTTTCTGTTTCTTAATTGTTTCTTGATCATTGTGAGTGGCGTTCTGTAATCACTTGTTTATGTAATAAGCGTGTTATTTTTGGTTTTCAATGGTTTCTGTGCGATTACAAGTGTATATTCCTACTTTATTTGTCTAATTGCATTTTACTGTAGTTCTGTCTCTCTGCTATATACATTACAATTTTTTTTTCACTTCTACATTGTACAAGAGGTCCCCTTACAGTCTCTGACTATGGGACCTCCTTCTGTATATCTTGCACATGTCATCTGAATTTGAACAATAAACCTTTTCTGATTTCTGAAAAAAAAAATGAACACGAACACTAGTATATTTACTGCAGAGGCATATGGTATCCTGCTAGCTTTGAACCACATTCTCCAAAACAAAATTAAGAGCTCAGTTATATACACAGAGTCACTGAGTTTTGTTACAAAGCTTTCATCTCTGAAGGCTAGTAACAACCCAACTTTAAATGCTGTTCTAAGAGCTCTGTACTCGGCTTATAGTCTCAAGCTTGCTGTGACAGCGTGCTGGGTTCCGGGCCACTGTGGCATTGCTGGAAATGAAGCCGCTGACCAAAGTGCTGCAGCTGCTGCCCTTTGTGAAAGCATAGATATTAAGCTGGTTCCATATGAAGACCTCAAACCTTATGTGAGGAGGAAGCTGCGAGAGCACTGGCAACAACAGTGGGATAAAGAAATAAGCAACAAATTATATGTCATTAAAACTAAAATTGAAAAACCTCCATCTGAGAAACATGCTAGATCAATAGAAGTGGCCTTATGCAGACTTAGAATTGGCCACACACACATCACACACTCATACCTTTTAACAGACGCAAACAAGCCACAGTGCCATCGATGTGGGGGTCAGCTTTCTGTCCTTCGTATGCTTATTGAGTGTGACATGCGCATCATTGAAAGGAAACGTCATTTTAATGAAGCTTACACATATAACATTCCCTTGCACCCTTCACTATTTTTATCAGACCATCCAATGTTCCCATACAAAAACGTTTTTAGTTACCTAGCAGATGACGTTTTTAGTTACCTAGCAGTAGACTTTAAAATACATATCATTTAGACCATAACCTCACCTGTGTTCATTATGTGTTTTAAAACAGCGGTGGAACCTGAGACTTTACACTTTGGGTGCTGGCACTCACTGTTTTAATATGACCCTATACACCATTTATCTTAGTATACTCACTATGCTTTAATTATGGCCCTATACACCAACCCCCTGAGTAAAGTTTTTTAGGCTAGTTCCTCCTTTACAAATCTTTCTCATCTCTTTCATCATTGTCATGGCGCTCTTTGCCTTTGTCGGCCTTGCGCCATTAAACCAAAAATCATCATCAGCCCCTTGTGGGGTTCCTTAGGGTGGAAGTTCAACCGTGTCCGAGGTAATGCCCCGTAGTTGGATAATTGCAGTTCGACCGCACAGAAAACTACGTATGTAGTTATACGTACGGGCTCCCGGGTTAAAGCATTGCCGTCCGTTCATTATGGCTTCGTGGGATACAATCCCAGGCAGCACAGGACTGTACGGCCTAAATCAAGCCGGTGTACTTTGGCCAGTGATTTTCTGTCCGGCCTTTTTCCGGCAGCCATTGTCGGGCCATGTCCAAATGTGGGCTTTTGGCCATATACGGCCGTACTCCCATGGCTGTCCAACGGCCGGTGTCCGTCAGCCAGTCGACCGGCTTACGTTCATACGGCCAGATTCCAGCCGTAGGGCTCCGGCCATTCCAAAACTACCAGCGTACGGCCGTAGTACGGCCGCCGGAGGACAGCCGAGATGCGGACGTCGGACTCCAGCCGGACTAAAGCTGCCAGAAGTACAGCCGTGGTACGGGCATTGGAGTTCAGCCACAGTTCGTTAACTGTACTGAGGCCGGTCACTGCATGTCGCGCAAGCAGATGACTCAGTCGCGGTGTGCAGCACAAACCCAGCATTTTGGGTCCAATGCAGCCACATCAAAGTGAGCCCGCGCGCAACCACCAGCCGTCCAGCCTTCAGCGCAGCCTGGGTTAATTATCAGCGTCAGTTGACACCAAAATTCATTTAGTAAACAGTGCTCACATATCGTCGTTCTTTTAATTGCTGCGTCTCTTTTACTGTCGAATCCAAAAAATTTTCAGTTATTTGTAGAGCTGGAAGAGATGTGTTGTTCATGTCCTGATATCTTCTGTGGGGCAGCTTACCTGCAATAAACGGGGAAGGAGGGGGGAGAGAGGCTATTGAATTTCGCAAAGATGACAGTGCCGCTTTTAGCCAATTTCATTTAGGACAATCTTCCTGAGCACTTTCATGCTCTGACTAAATAAACTATGCTCACAACAGCTGCTTGACCGTTTTTTTGTATATAAAACCGGTGCGAATGCCTTTACGAAGTGGTTCGGTACTCCACAAAACACTCAGCCGCATTCAATATAATTTACTTCGCACAAAAAGTATGTCCAGTATTTGACCATTTCTCTTGCAAAGAAATTTTCTACTGGATCAACTTTTCTGGTGATCTTTAACAGGGCTGACCCTAGGAGAGATCCAACAAGTGCTTTCATTTTCAATATATTTTTTGTTGGTTTCATGAGTTACGTGCACACAACTTAAAAGGCTAAAAGAACTTAATTTTCATTTAATGTCATACAGCGGTAAAAAAATTCGAGACGCGTTGCGAATGATACCTTGATTCAGGTGGCTGCAGTTCTATCGCTCTGTGTTCACGCAAGGAAAGGCGCAAAACTAGAGTTTCATAATTTGTTTAAAACCATTAACATAGCAATGGTAGTATTCATAGAGCAAACCTTGCATACTGCAACGAATAAAACAATAAATATTTCATTGGTGAAGTTTGAATGCGTAAGGTTCTCAACCCGCCGGAGGCGAATTCGTGGCTCCGCACCTTATTTATTTATTTATTTATTGGTTTATTTGATACCTGCTTGCCTTTTCATGCACTACAGCAGGGAGATAAATAACACTAAGCTTCAAATATGAGACCAAATAACAAAATATTTTCACAAAGCGCGGTGAAAATCGTCATGATAAACAGTTTGTACAATCATACGTGGAAGATAATGACACTCGTTTTTATCTAAGATAAAGTGAATCGCGCAAGGCGTCAACTTTAAAGGAAAGTTCATAATTTGCTTTAAGCTAGCGGTACCACTTTGGGATATGTAGAATGGCGCTTGGATATACTTCTCCCCTTCTATTCCAGTTTTTGTATGATAGATATTGCGAAAAAAAATTTCAACCTAAAATTTCGTCTCTGATCTTTCCCGTCTTACCATTCAAGTTTACTTTTACTTACCCTGACAGTTGACAGTGCCAATATCTAATACGAATCGCACTGCCCTATTCTGTATGTTTTCGAGCGTAGCAACCAACTCTTTGGTGTAGGGATTCCAGAAAACACGTAAGTACTCCAACATTGAGCGCACATGAGTAAAATATGGTTGTTCTTGTAAGGTAGATGGAGGTTCGCTGCAATTTTATCTCAGAAAGCCAAAAACACATGCAGCCGTAACTTTTGCGTTGTGAACGTGCCTATTTAGCCTCTAACCTGTCGTTAAATAAACTCCTAGTTATTTATATTCCCCGGCCGTTCTTAAAGCAGTGTAATTTACGGTATACGTATTCAATTGGAATGAAGGTTTTCTTGTAAAAGTGATGTTACACACTTTTTAACATTGAACGACTTTTCTGAATCAGCACACCAGGATGTTATTAAATTAAAATCATGCAGCAGGTATTCGGAATCACGTTCATTAGCTATAGTCCCGTAAACTACACAGTCATTCGCGAACATTTTGAGCAAATATTTGAGGGCAATAGTAATAACATTTATATTTAACAGAAACATGGGGGGCCGCAACTGACCCTTGGAAATTGCTGCGGCCACGGGAACATATCCGGACGAACAACCATTGAGAGCGAGCGACTGCTGTCTTAGAGAGATATACTCTGCTATCCATGCAATAACCGATTCATTGAGTTTATAGCCCGCAATGTACTAACAAGAAGCTGATATGGAACACCTGCAAATGCTTTTTTTGCAGTACAAGAAAATACAGCCAACTACGTTAAGCTTACCTATTGCTAAAGCAAAATACTGCGTGAACTCAACAATCTGCGTTGAGCAAGAAAAACCCGGAGAAATCCGTCTTTTCTAGGGTGCTGGCGATTATGATAAACAAATGAGTCATTTCCGCAGTGTAGTTAAGCTCATCTTCAAACACCGTAACCAAATTAACATCCAGGCTTCGTCATTCAGAAGGCTCTTTTATGGCAAATTTAAAATAACACGTGTTTCTAACTAGACAATCAAAATCCCATGAAGCAGGGCACGAAGGTGAGCCTACCAATGCACAAGCTGATCCTATTTTACGTTTATCACCAACAAAATAGTGCAACATCGTTTTTCGCTGCGTTATAGTAAGCATAATAGCCACAAAGTTGTGCTTTTGAGGGCCCTTGCCTTTCTTTGGTGGCGAGTCCTTGACATAGTGCCGGTTGAGCTCCTGCGTGGCGGACGCTTGCTCGACGCCCTTTAATGCCACTTATTTTGGTGAACCACCGCCACGTCGGATCGAACATCGCTGCCGGGTCGATGTCTCTAACGCTCTCCATTTCTTGAGGGGGCGAACAGCCTCGAGCTGATGCGTCGACGAAGCCGGCGGGCGAGGCGTTGTAGCGGATATGAGTGGCCAGGCTTAGCTCACCCGTCGGTGTGGCACAGTCTTGTTGTGGCAATATATGACATTATGTTGGCCTAAACGGTTCCCTGGTAATGTCCAGTGAGTCCTTGCACCTTGCCCGTTCACTTAGAACCCTCATTACTGTTTTACAAACGAAGTTCTTTTATTTAAAACGAATAAACACCGAACGGATAAAAAACGCGTCTGTGTCATTCAGCTCCCTAACCGCTCTTCACCCGGGGACAAACTGTTCCTACACCGGCGGGTCTCCTTCCAAACACGTCTGTGCACAAATTCTTGGCGTCCGGACCCGTGACGTTGTTCGGCTGTACGCGGCTTACCGAAAGAATGACGTACAACCTGAGACCTTACGTAGGCTGGTCACCTTTTGGGCACCGGTTGCAAAACTTTCGCGGCCGTTCGCCTGCCGTAATTCGGCCGAGGACCGCTAACCGAATGAAAAATGTACATTCTGGGGGCGTTCGTCGGCCGGTCTCCTGTATAACACCGGCTGCTCGAAGAAAACCAATATTCTCGCGCCGGTCGCGCGGTTCACCGTTGAAAGAGCAAATGCGAGGCAGCCGCGCTCCGGCCTGTCTCCTTTCGAACACCAACTGCCACAAGAATACGGATATTCTGTGGCCGGTCGCTTGCTGTGCTTCGGCTGAACACCGCTTCCCGAAGGAAAAACGGATGCCCTAAAGCCGTACTTCGGCCGTTCTATTTCGCAACATCGGCAGCCGAAAGTGAACTCAATATCTGGCAGCCGGGTTGCTGCCGTTGTGCGTCTGAACACGGGAGGCCGGAGAAATGACGAAGCGCTGGTTGCCGAATGTTGCTCGTTCAACGTACGACCAGTGGCTGCCAGCACCTGGATGCTGGCCGGACATGCCAGAAAGCGGCCATGAGTGGCCGGTCTTGGGACACACTTTCTGTGCCGCCTGAGTTGTCAAATGCCTTGGCTAGATCTAAAGCAAGAATAGCTACCGTGTCCAGGTTATTTCGTGGTGTTATTATTTCTCGGGAAATTTGGAGGAGGATATCTTGTGTGGACAGGCTAGCACGGAGCCCTATCATGCAATGTGGGAGATACAGGGAGCTTCGAAAGTAGGAGACTAAACGAGTGAAGAAAATGTGTTTAAAGAGCTTCTCTAAATAGGATGTAAGGGAAATTGGTCGAAGGTGTTCTAATGCCAGTGATTTTCCGGGTTTATGGATAAATGTAATTTGAGCGTGTTTCCGCGATTCCGGCAGGGAGCCTTGTTGCCCATAATCGTTAAAAATCTTATGAGAAATGTGATAGAGCTGTCATGTAAATTCCTGGCGATTTTATTGGTTACCTAGTCTGGGTCTGGCGCTGGCCGTGGCAGAAGCTTTAGTAGGGCTCCTCCGACCTCGGCCTCGGTTATATCGCCGTTCATAGTAGCGTTACCTAATCCTGCGCATGGGGGAAGGGGAATGCAAGCCCCTTGGAGAGGTAAATATTTTTGACTTTGACCATATAATTTAAGTTCGAACCTGGAAAATTTTGGATGATGCTAGTGAGGCAATGCACCTGCTCCGTTTTGAGTGCTTCGGGTTCAAAAGAGGCTTCAAAAGCTTCCAGGTGCATCTCATGCCCATGCTACCACGCATCGGTTGGCAGATTTGGCGCCATTGACCCTGGGGACGTTAGAGTGTAATTTTCAATTTTATTCTTTAGATCTGCGAGTTTACGACGTTGTTTGTGGTTGTGTGTAGCTCTCCTCCGTTGATTTTGAATGCTTTTGTATGCCTCCCAGGGTGTTGTAGGTGCGGGTTTATGGCTTCCAAAGGTATCTCTGGACCTATTGTTTTTGTTGCGGCTCGTGTGTCTGCAAGCAGCTGTTTTACCCAAGCATCTATATTTAATGGGGTGCTTATCTGATATTTCATCATGGAATTCTCGGAAACTCCTTAACTTGTCCCAATTTATGCGATGCTGTTGTTAAGGATGTGCCTTGATGGAGCGAGTGAGGGTAATGTCAGTTTGGATAATGAAGTGATCACTCCAAAGGGAGGTGTCGGTGACTGTCTATTGGGTGTCCTTCACGTGAAGCATAAATGGTGGAGTGTCTTTGAACGCTGTTATCGATACATGTAAGGGTGTTGGGTTGGGATTTTCACGTGAGATGATGGATTTGCACCTGGTCCCAGAGCTGGCGCCCCTTTCTTGTAGAGCTGGGGTTGCCCCACGCTTTGTGAGGTGCATTGAAATCACCGACTAGAGCATGTGGGAGGCTGGTTTTAGCGAGCAAGAGAGAATAACAGGTTGAATTTATCGTTTTGAATTTTGGCGTTATTATATGCGTTTAAAACAAGAAGCTTGGAGGTTACTTTTTTCGTTGGGAAAATCGTGATTAGGTCATAGGGAATTTCTACGCTTCCGAATTGGGTCCTTTGAGCTGGGATGTTGTGTTGAATTAGTTCGGCTGTTTTGAGCTCAGTATCTCCCTGCAGGGTTTTGTATCCGGGAAGCTTAGCGATTGTCCCCGTTTCCTGTAGGTGTATGACATCTGGGGGAGAGACAACCGACTGAATGTGTAGCTGCAGGTTGCCATGCTTTTTTCGAAAGCCTCTGCAGTTCCACTGCCAGACCTTGACGGTCTTGGTACTTTTATTGATGGGCAGGCTCATAGTGAGTACTTACTGAGGGATTGTATCCCATTGGGTTATTTATGCGGCTGAGGCCACCGGCGTGATCAGCGAGAATAGGTGACTGCTCTGCGGCGGCTTGGCATGTGAAAGCTTTTACCGATGCTTCCTCTTTTGGGGGGGCAAGGTTCGACGCCGAAAGTTCCTCACGATGACTGCCGCCAAAGCCCATATTAAATGTTATCTTACGTTGATAACCAGTGCAGTCTTCTTCTCGCCTTTGTTATAGTTTCGATATAAAAAAGGGGAACATGGTAACCATACCAAATGCGAAAACGAGACTTCGCTGGTTATCAGCGTCAGATATCGTTTAATATAGGCGTTGGCGACGGTCGTGGTGAGGGACTTTTGATGTAGAATGTCTCCCCCCAAAACAAGGAAGCATGGGCAATAGCTTTCGCATACCAGGCCGCCACGGCGCAGTCACCTAATCTCGGCAGTCACGCCAGTGGACATCAGTAGGCTGCGCTGCAAGTATCGAAAGCCTCGCGTTCGCGCGTTGTTGTTAACAGTTGTGACCTCTGTACATGCAGTTACCAGAGAGCTGCAGGTTGGTGGGGTTGGAGAACGGCATCGTTTAGAAAAGTGCATTATTGCGGTACAGTGATGCATTGGCTGCATTTTTAAATAATCAATATTCTTTTCTTGGATTGCTTTTTAATTATTGCTGTTGTCGTGCTCCTGTGTTATTTTATTGCAGTTATTTTTACTTCTGGTATTATAGCCTTATTTGCCATTTTTTTTAACCTCATCTGTTGTTTACGGTTTTTGTAATTGCTACCTCGCTAAGATTTTTTCTCTTAAAAGAGTATTTACTGTGTGCAGTATGTGCAACAGTGCAGATTATGTCAGCACTAGTACTACCACGCGACTAAGGATTTTGTACTGATAGGGTCCTGAAAAGAGCGGGAAAAACACAGGGTGTCAGGAAGTTAGCAGGGCGAGCGCTTTCTTCTCTTTCCTTCTCATAAGAACTACTGCTGCCTTTAAGTGTTTTTTGTGCTTGTTTGCATGAGGCTACCACACCAACTAGTCTACAAGTCATTACTACTACTCAGCGGGTACGAGCATCACGCAGTGAAGGCATATTACGTTATTAATACGTGCAGCTGGTTCATTGGCTTCGCTTCTGCGTCCACAACGGGCATCGATTTACTGGCACTGCCCGGAGTTCTTTCATACGAGTACGCAGCATGGAAGTGTTTGTATTGTCCACCAATAGAGACATGGTAACGCCATGAGAAAAGCTAACACCATCTTCCCGTGGAGAACCCTGATGAAGATGCGAAGCATCATGGGGGTTCCGTGTGGTTCCATGGTGTTACCGTTATGTTGAGTGATTAGGTGTTTAGTAGCGCCAGAGGGAATTCCGCGTCCCGGTGCACACCTGTGGCAAAGGCACGCAAGGACTGTTGTGTGATGTAAGTATGCGGTGGTTCTCGAGGCGCCGAAACTCGTCCATCACGTTCTTCACGACGTTGTCGTCTCTCTGGTAGGATCGGTAGTCTCCGTCAGCGTTGGCGAGGTAAAGGTTGTTGACGTTGGTGCACCGGCTGAGAGCAACCTACACGCCCTCCT
This sequence comes from Haemaphysalis longicornis, assembly GCA_013339765.2. Lineage (NCBI taxonomy): Eukaryota > Metazoa > Arthropoda > Arachnida > Ixodida > Ixodidae > Haemaphysalis > Haemaphysalis longicornis. The sequence continues at coordinate 149,762,819 of CM023452.1, read as the reverse complement.
CTTCGCAGCTTTCACTTCTTCTCCTTCTTCAGCGGTTCCCCTACAGGAAGATGACGACAGTGGTTGAACGCGAAGCTATCTCGTGATGTTTCTTTGGTTGACCAATCCCTAGGGGCATCCTGCCACAATCATCATTAGAGGCGTTGCGGACGGGGCACGGACAAGGGACATGCCCCCGAGCAAGAGATGCTTCGCATCTAAGATATTAAATCTAAAAAAGTGTATTGACTTAACCGAAAGTTTAGCTGGCTGTGTTCAGATTAAAGTAACCTTGCGATATGATATCATCAGGCTCTGTTTTTTTGTAGCTCCGTGTAATGCGGTGCCATGGCATCTGTAATACACAACCACAACAGTGAAGGGTGGACCTGCAATACAAGCCCCCTGAACCCATACTTTGGAAAGCTGCACATTGTCAGGTATACAAACTGAACTCGGCAGTCATGGCTCTCTAAAACTGATGAGTGCCTATTTGGGAAAAAAAGAGCAAGCTGACACCCAAATGTTTCAGAAAGTGTGATGTTTCTTGAACTACTACTAGTGCCACAAAGCTCTACCCATCTTGTAGGCTCTGTAGCATGCAAAAAGACTTGTCTTTATTTAAGCTGGACGCTATAGGCTCAATAATTGTGTGGTTTATAGCGCCGATGCAACGCAGGCGATGAGGAGCGCCGTAGTGGAGGGCTCCATATTAATTTTGACCCCCTGGGGATCTTTGGCGTGTGCCGGAATCTTGAAAGGACGGGTGTTATTGCTTTTCGCCTCCATTAGAAAAGCTGCCGCCGCGGCCAAGAATCGAACCTGCGTCTTGCCCTCAGCAGCAACGCGCCTTAGCCACTGAGCCACCGCGGTGGGTCTGAATAACTTTGTGTTTAGGTGGAACATAACAAAGTTCGTAGCGTTCTCAGCTTTTATTCAATGACCAACAATCGTTGGCTGCTGAGAAATATTAAAGCTGGCATTTCTCTCCACCATTCCCCTCACATTATGTCGTGAAGTTTCAGACCACGTAGCAAAGCGCCCAGAGCGAGCCGAGCCCGACTTTATTCTATTGTAGCCATCTTCCTGAAAGCATGTTCTCGTCGGCTGTTACTTTCGTCACTCCCAATCACAAATTGGTTTTTAACACCATCTCGGTGTGGTCAACTTTACTACAATAAGCTCAGTTTCGGAGCTCCGCATCCCCGCCAGCGGAGGAGGGTGGGCCAAACGGTGGTCGCGAGAACTAGCGGCACTGCAATCAAGTCTTGCGCTACTCTCGGCGCGTCGTCTGCTTCGGCGGCACGCCGCCGCTGCATGGCTGCAGCCGACCGTGGCAGGCCGCCGCGCAGACGTGCCGCGGCAGCATTGTAGTAGTGCTATTGCTAAACTTAATCATCCATCATCTTTCCAGTCGACTAGCTTAAACGCCTTCGTCCTTCTAGTCCACGCTACCGCATCACATTTGGGCACTGTTTAAGTGGAAATTCGTTGGGTCGCCTGTATGCACTGACCTGCACGCGCAGGGCATTGGCTAGCTAAGAATCGACAGTCGGCCTATATTTCAACTGTCTACATTGCGTTTACCGTTATGTACGGTAGTTTCCAAGCCAATTACCCTTTTCAGCGTAGTTTTTATGACTACTGCGCCGTCTTATCTCGACCAAAAACTCCCCAACGAGTTTGCGAAAGCAGTGGCTTTTTAGTGCTTTTATGCCCACGCGTCAATACGAAAGTTTTTCTGAATCTCGTTGGTGCGAGGTCCCGTTACCCAGCTTCCGGTGTAGAGTTCCTATGCCAAACTTTTCTATACACCGGGCTTGTCCCACCTCATCTCGCCTTTCTGCACTCTGTGGTGCATACGGACATTAGATCACCAAGGATGAAAGTTCACTTTACAGTTCTGACACTCAGTTCATCTGTGACAAACGCACTCAAATTGTGCGAGTTCACATTAAAGCTTCAATCCGCAATTTAAAGGTGCTCATGGTACGCCTGAATTCATAACGATCTTTGTCCGCCTTTTTGATGCCTTAAACTCAAGAAATCCGTTCAGCTGGTCATACAAGGCACCTCTCCGAAAGGCGAACCAGGCTTCAATGAAGACTTTTTTTGAAAAGGCTGAATTGTACATAACATGACGCAAGGATGCACAAAAAATCAGTGTTTGAGGGCTTCAAGAACGCTGTATTTGTTTGCACAGTGTCAGCACCTTTTGATGGGTTTGTGGTGACGGGGAGCTGCCGAATTCGCTCACGCTCAAGATGTCTCAATACCATATCTAAACATTTTTTGGTCGCGTAAACCGGAAAGGGCAGCTAAAGCAACAGATTACTGCCTCCCAAAGGAACTGCACAATACAGCGGTTTACAGAATTACATATGAGCCGTACGCGATTACATATGAGCGAATACGCATTCAGGCGTACACGGTGTAAGGCATATTCGCTTGAAACGTTCCAGAAGAGAGGCGCACGGGGGAAGCAACAAACGGTACACGAGTTTTTGTTCACCCCAAGGTTTAGAAAATTTCAAAAGAAAAAAGTCACACACGATAAAAGAGTAACCAATAAAAATAACTGCCTCATTTGCCACAACGTAGGCTATGAGGCAACTTATACGAAATGAACGCACTTAAACACCGCAAAAAATATGAAGCCATACTAGCTAGCCAGCTTCCTTCAATGCTGGTTCTGATCTGTTGCAGATTTTACGAAATAATAGCCTTTGTCTGCTGTGTTCATACACCGTTGTGCGTGCAAGTTTTTCGGTTGATTTTAGTCGGAATGGGCTGAACCTGATTGTTGAATACACATTGGCAATCTTCTTCGACAAAGCAATAATGTTATTGTCCAATGCATTGAAGTTCCACAGATGAGGCTCCAACCCAGCAAGCAATATTTGTTCAAACAATACTGTCAACACCTCAACTATAGGCGCTCACTATTGGCATATAACGGCTGCATTAAACGTGTAGAACATTAACCCTTGCACTCAGCCTGTAGAACACGAAACCCCTTTTCCACGACGTGGTGCAATTTCAAGAAGTATTTTGATGGTGCCACCAGACCACCGTTTGTTTTCGCAGCAACGACTTCTGGCAGCTCAATGGACATCAGTGTAGTGCAGTATTCATTGCTGGAGGTGCCTCCATATACTTTCCGTGCCCCAAATACTGCTATATATGGCACTACGGCACTGAGAACAAGCGACAGGCTTTTGTAAAAGTCGACCCGCGACGTGTTATAGTTATCATCATTAAGTACCTGCAACAACGATGATCTTCTTAACAAGACGAAAGCTGTTGGCGACTCAACGAGGCTTACGTCAGCTGAGGGACAGAGATCAGCCACAATATCGCGAGAGGAGTTTCCAGTATCTGATGATGCAACTTCTGTTCTAATAAAAAGAGGCTTGTAGGCAGCTGTAAATTGACACGCAATAGGGGTGTTGTTTTAGCCGCCCTTTCCTTTTTACGCGACCAAAAAATGTTTCGATGTGGTATTGAGACATTTTGAGCGTGAGCGAATTTGCAGCTTCCCGTCGCCACAAGCCCACCAAAAGGGGCTGACACCATGCATACATAGAATGAGTCCTGCAAATACAGTATTCTTGAGGTTCTGAAACACTGGTCTTTTGTGCATCCTTGCGTCATGTTACGTACAATTTAGCCTTTTAAAAAAAAGTCGTCATTGAAGCCTGGTTCGCCTTTCGGAGTGGTGCCTTGTATGACCAGCTGAACGGATTTCTTGAGTTTAAGACATCAAAATGGCGGACAAAGATCGTTATGAATTCAGGCGTACCATGAGCACGTTTAAATTGCGGATTCAAGCTTTAATGTGAACTCACAAAACTTGAGTGCGTTTGTCACAGATGAACTGAGTGTCAGAACTGTAAAGCAAACTTTCATCCTTGGTGATCGAATGTCCGTATGCACCACAGAGTGCACAAAGGCGAGATGAGGTTGGATCAGCCCGGTGGATATAAAAGTTTAGCATAGGAACTCTACATCGGAAGCTGGTTAACGGGACCTCTCACCGACGAGATTCAGAAAAACTGCCGTATTGCCGCGTGGACATAAAATCCCTTGTAAAGGCACTGCTTTCACAAACTGGTTGGGTCGTTTTTGGTCGAGGTAACACGGCGCAGTAATAAAAACTACGCTGAAAAGGGTAATTCGCTCGGAAACTACTGTACATAAAGTTAAACGCAATGTAGACAGTTAAAATATAGGCCGATCGTCGATTCTTAGCTAGCCAATGAGCTGCAAGTGCAGGTCAGTGCATACAGGCGACCCAACGCATTTCCACTTAAACAGTGCACAAATGTGATGCGGTAGCGTCGACAAGAAGGACGAAGGCGTTTAAGCTAGTCGACTGGAAAGATGATGGATGATTAAGTTTAGCAATAGCACTACTACAATGCTGCCACGGTACGTCTGCGCGGCGGCCCGCCGCGGTCGGCTGCAGCGGCGGCCGCCGCCGAAGCAGACGACGCGCCGAGAGTAGCGCAAGACTTGACTGCAGCGCCGCTAGTTCTCGCGACCGCCACGTGGACCGCCTCTTCGGCGGAGCTTTGAAACTGACTTTATTATAGTAACGTTGGGTGTGGTGGCATATGGTCGAAGTCGGCTACCGACCCTCCTCCTAATTGTTGGGGCATGGCAAGGCCGGCGACGTTTTTTGAGAAATGCCCAGGCCACGCAAGAGCAGATGCTCAAAATACACACGTCGTGGATCAAAGAAGTTGACGGCTGTCTCGTTTCATGTTGAGTGCGCTAATAATTCCTGCTTGTGTTACTTGTTCCATATATATATATATATGCAGTGGTGGTCTGTAGGTATGGTGGGCTCTCATGTTCACCTGTATGCAGGCATCTTTTCTGCTGCACCTGTATGCAAGCGAAACATTCAACAAGATAGACACCGAAACAAAGCCTACCGCTTGGGCTGAGGCAACATATGTTATTGTCTTTAGTAGCTGGGGTTTGTGCCTTTGAAGGAGTACTGACAAGAAATTGTGACGCCTACAAAATGATATAACTGGCTTCAGTAGTTTGCACAGACGCCTCACAGAAATTGTTGCAGCGATCCGAGGCGGGAATCACATCTAAAATCGATTTTGATTGTCCCGGCCACGACCTTCCACAAATCGGCAGCACTAGCGAAATCCCGTTCGGCGTGACGAAACATCGGCCGACGTGTCTGGCCGGTTCAGGTGACGTCATATAGTCGTTTTCGGAACCGGAAACGATATCCTGCGCTGCTGTTGTCGGTGGTATTCATTTGGGCAGGAGACGTACGGGTGCAGCTGTGTGAGCAATGCTTGTAAACTTTGCGCACTTTGCGTGTTCGACGTCTTTGCTCCTCAATTCATGGCCGGCGCATGGTGTTCTCTTGCACTAGTGCCGAAAACTGCGCGGGGCCGGCACCGCGTCTTGCGCGATGTTGACGCGCACCGCGGCGACGCGGCGGTGGGCGTCGCCGAGCTCGCCCAAGTCGTGCTATGGCAAGCTCGCGGAATGCGAAGTACTGCCCGTGGAAGCCTGTCCGAGCAAATCGACGATGACGCCAAGATGCATTATTTTCCACTCGTCGACAAGCAGCGCTAAACTTGGACTGAGTTCGTGCGTGGCGGCGGCCTGCAAGAACTGTCGCCCAAGCCACCCAAGCCAGCGGGCTCGGCGTTGCTCGTGTTAGCTTGGGTGTTGGGAACTTTAGGCTTAGTATCGTGGCGACTATTTGATCGCTGGTATCTGTACAACTGCGAATGACCATGCCTTACACAACTTCTCCCCACACTTTTTCGCATATGGAGCTTTATTTTGACGATAATTTCCGTTTCAGCGATCGGTGACCAAAACATCTGCCGTGGCCTGTTTTGATTCTAGCGCGCAGGTGGCGCCATCTGTCGGCCGCTCGCCGCACCGCGGGGCCGGCAGTGCTGGGTCAGAGCGCCGAACCTCCGGTGCCGGTCAACGTAGGCTTACCATCGCGGCAAATATCTGAACGCCGCTTTTAAATTCAGCGCTGATAACAACCCATAGCACAATTTTTCAACACACTAACATCTGCTTTCTCGCATGTGGGACTTCTTTTTTGCGTTCAGATTGATTATAAGAGTGGCGACAAGCTGTTGCTATCACGGTCTGCGCCGATTCGAGCCTCAGTGATATTAAAAAACAGACGACGGCGAAGACATCGCCGGCCTAATCGCATGGCCAAAAATGTTCTGTCTGTCGGGTGGCAGCGACTCATCCGAGTCTGACGATTCAGATGACATGTCGACTGCGCGGGCGAGTGCGGACCATGTACAATCGTAGCAGACGATGCGGCGAACGTCCCTGACGTCACGGGTGAGACCATAACGTAAGGCTGTCCCGCTTGCAGGCTGGCCTTCGAACGGCCATTTTCCCGCGTGGCGACCGAATATGAAACTGGTTGCAATAAAAGTGCTATAAAATTTTATGTTGGTGGCTGACGGCTTTCGGTTCGATTTTCGTAATTACTGGGCCAATAGGTATTCTTTAGAGCATAAAAACTGAAAGCTAGAAATTTAGTCTCAGTACTCCTTAAAAAAGTTCCCACATACATTTATTTTACTCTAACTTTTCCCTACCTCAGTGTTTGTTTCAAAAGAACTGTTTGACATGCTTCACCAAACTCTTTTTACCATTTGCAATTTGTGACGTCACAAAGTGTAAATCTGAAAAATGTAGAAGGCAGCAGTGCCTTTTTAATGTGTCGGGCATATTTGTATTCACAGCACTCTAAAATACTCATACAGGCCAACTTGGTGTTACATAATGGGATGACAAGCGGAAATTTGTCGGAAGCACAGAAGACTCTGAGGAAACACATGGGACACTGCTGACTATCAACGGAACTTTTACTGAAGGAAACAGGTACACACAAGGTTAAGCCGGAAGGTCATTGAAAAGTGAATCGCGGATGCCTGCGAAGAAACTCTTTTTTATTGTTCAATAAGGCCACATATGACACGCAAACGCAGTGTTCTCCAGCTTCATCTATCGCCAAGGCTTCGATCAATTTACGCCCGGGCTTGTTTTTCTTTTCCTCGATAACAGCAATCTCCTGGTTGTTTGATTTTTACACGTGCAGTCTCGAACGTGAAGGGCGAGGGGGCCGGATGGAGTTATTTGAAGGGATGCAGCGTGCTCTCGGGACCTGCCGTTCAAGCAACGGCCAGTTTGGCCAATGTAAACAGACGCGTAGTTGACGGGTATTTTGTAAACTAGATTTTTGCAGCACTGAGTGTATGTGGTCCGATGTTTATCGCAAAAGGGGTCTCTGCAGTTTTCCCGTACGTACACGGGTTCTCCCATGGCCTGAAAAAACTAGGGACAAAACATGGTTACATGGTTGTGTTTTCCGCACCCAACAAATCCTACGGCATGTGCCGTCAGGTAAACATTCATGCGCAGAGACCCATTCGTGATAAAAAAAACATCGGACCAGATATACCCAGTGCTGCAAGAATGAAATGTACAAAATACCCCTAACTGCGGGTCCGTTTGCATCTGGCCACTGCTTGAATGACAGGGCCCGAAAACACGGTGCATCCCTTCAAAAAACTCCGTCCTGCCACCTCGCCCTTCACGTTCGATACTTCACGTGGAAAGCAAACCTCCAGGAGATTGCTGTTATCGGGAAAAATAAAAACAAGCTCGGGCGAGAAATGATCGAAGCCTTGGCGAAAGATTAAGCTCGAGAACACTGCGTCAGCATGCTACCGGTGGCCTTGTCGAACAATAAAAAAGGGTTTCTATGCAGGCATCCGTGATTCCCTTTTCAATCACCTTCCCGCTTAACTTTGTGTATAAATGTGTGTTTCCTTCAGTAAGGATTCAGTTGATAGTCAGCAGTGTGCCGTGTGTTTCCTCAGGGTTTTGTATGTTTCCGACCAAATTCTGCTGATTCCCATCCGATTATGTACCAACTAGCGCAGCTCCGAGCCATTTTGCTGTTTTTAAAGATTTTGGGTATCTGATTGCAATAGACAAAATCTTTTTAAATTTAGTTTTACTTCTCTATTTTCAGAACTTGCACAATGGACAAAAAAACTGGGCGTGTGCAAAGTTCTGTAAGGAATGAGAAGGTGTTTATGCACAGGAATGTACGGTTCTCATGCCAACTGTTCTAGCCAAGTGCAATTACAACAATGTTTTCAGCTGTTTCTGCAGGCATGAAAGTGGGACTATTTTTATTCCGCAACAGTTGACTGGAGGATGGAATGTGTAAATATAAATTCTGCAAGAAAAACTTCCTGCAAAGCAGGTAAACGTGAACGTTTATTCTTCATGCAGGTGCACAGAGACCAAAGGCGCTAGAAAACATCGATATGCTGGCCTGCGGCTTTTCACATCAGGCTACTAGCAAAAGTTGGTGTTTTGAACTGAAGACACCAAGAGACCGGGGTGAAAGCACAAGTTGTGGTCTCTATGGTAACACGGGCAGTGTACAGGGTTAGGGTAAAGTTGCTGAAGTGTGATGTGGAGCTTTTCAGTGGCAGCTGCTCATGTGTTGCTGGGAACGGTGGTGTCTGCAAACATGTATGCTATATTTTGTACGGGCTGATGCACATTGCACAACATGATCTCGCTGAAGTACCAGATGACATTGCGTGCACTGAAGGTGGACGGCAGTGATAGAGCCCGCGGGATCCAAAAACAGTCATTGAGCAATTTGAGCAAATTGTATTGTCCAAGGACACCACTGAAATAATTAGTGGTGCACTAAGGCTTCACAAAAACGAGCAGCCTACTCATGCTTGAAAACACAAGACACGAATCTCTCAACGCTGAGCCTCATAAACTTGCAGGGCAACTTCAAAGAATGTGGCTAGATTGCTTCGCAGACGTACTTGAAGCAAATGACTTCCTTCAGGAAAAACGAAGAAAAGTGGGGGGCCATGTACCGAAGATGTGGCTGGACTGCCTGTAAGGTGGCTGGTGCGAGCCAAACAGGGGAATGTTCTGCTGTCATACACGGACAAAGAAGTTACAGCCGTTGAGGCAGGCACACGACTGCAAAGTGCTCGCCTCCTTTGGCATACACATAGGGAGGGTGTGATCACTGCATCTGTAGCGCATAGAGTTTACACGTGGGTAAGGACGTGCCAAACAAAAATGGGGCCGGATGATCCACAACGTCTTATCGTGGCAGTTGTTGAGAAAAAGAAAGCAGGGCAACATTTGCCATGAAGACGGGCTTGCTGTGTGAGCCTGAAGCCAGGAAAGCATTTCATTACAAAAATGACAGCCACGTGGATCTTGAAGTGACTTTTTCTACGCGCATGCCCAGACGGGCTTGTGAAGTGTAAATGTTGTGCACCACGGCTACTTGAGATCAAAGTGCCCCTAAAAACTTATGATTTTGCGGCAGTTGCGTGCTAGAGAACTTTAAAAAAAGCAGTCGCTATTACACTCAGACGCAAGAGCAGATGGTTGTGACTGGTCTGAACACCTGCGTCTGTTTCCTTACAGCAAGGAAGAGTGCCGACAAATCTCCGTGCCATTTGCCCCAAGTGTCTTCACGGAATTCACAGAACTTTGCAAAGTTTTTACTTGCAGCTACTTGCTGCCCTACATTTCCAGCAACTGGTAAAGCTAGAAAATATTTTCACACTTGCTTGTGCATGTGTTCTGTCATACCATATATACTCGAAGACAGTAAACGTTGCCCACCAGACTTTTGCTTCTGTGCTTAAAAATTATCTTTTCTGCAACGAAGATGTTTATGCGTGAGATTTGTGCATTTTTGCTCGTCGTTAATAAGAACAGTCTACCCTCTTTGTACACCATTCACGTGCATCACTTGTCCACGTTGGAGAAAAATTGTACGAATGAGCGCGAGGCCCTCTGGTGTGAAGCGTCTGTGTGCTTCACGCTAAGTTCGCAGAGACATAGGCCTGCTTATTTATTCCATGAAACACACAAAACTGCACCGTTGGCGTTATTGTTGCTGTAATGTTCACAGCAGTGTGGCTCGCCTGCTACTGTAATGTCAGGCCTTGCTCCTAAAAGGCAACTTATGTGGAATTGTAAAAACATTCTTGGGGCACCTAAGCTTGCTTACGTACTGTGGAGGTAAAACGCCTGGGGATACTTATTAACTGCTTCATTAGTGATAGAGAGTATTTGTGTTTTTGTGTCTGTCTTCATTCCCGATTCTTCGTATTGAATGTAATGTTACATTGACGGGCTTGTTTACTGCTACATTGTCTGTACTTCTCTTTTCACCTTCATTCTGAATTCATTTAACGTGAATTAAACAAGCAGACTGGTAACACCTGCCACAACTTTCCATGTATGAGTCTTTTGTGGGGCAGCAAGGCACCTGTTCACATGTCATCATGTTCACGTGTCACATGGCATAAGCTACTCGAACTTTTATACAACCACTGCTAATGTGTAGGCCTACACTAGGATGTGCGTTGAGACCTGTTTTTTTCTGATGGCTGTAGTTTTAACCCACCAGTGCCAGTGTGTAGGCCTGTACTATCATGTGCCTTCTGGCCGCTTCTTTTTTGTTTTCCTGATTGCCCTACACAGTTTACGAGAAGCACGCAAACTGTCAAAAGCACGCAAACGGCCGGGAATTTGGAACACTATGTGGAAAATATTCTTAAAGGAGCCATGAAGAGAAACAAAAGTTTGTTTTATTCGAAAGATTAGGTGTTTCATAGTACCCCAAGCGCTTTCTCGGAAGCAAATGATGCTTTATTCACTGAGAAATAAGGCAATTTAAGCCAAAATTTTAAATCTCCCGCTAAAATTGAACATTCCGTGACGTGTACAATGGCGTCATAGAGCCGGTCCATGAAACAGATACTTAGTATGTCGACTCCATATAGCACCCACACGCGGGAGTCGATTGAGACGGCGGCCATTTTAAAAATACTAGTAAAACCTAGTGCACCCGCAGCCCTAGTCATGGAATCGCCTGATCCGGAGAACAAAACTCTCGCCGAGGAGCTCGGGCTTGCATTTAACAACCTCACACCACAAAAACGCTAAATGCTTCTAAGTGCACGAGCGGCAAGAGTTGTGGGATACGCGGTGGACGGGAAAGCGACCATTCCGCGATAGCCACAACATACGAACGCCCAGCCGTCGGCACCGCTGCCTCGTCAGCCCCGTCGCGACGGACGAATATAGCCTGGTACGTATGTGCCGTATTTTGATTACGGTTAATAATAGTTCAATTTCAGTAGCAGTATCACTTATGCCAGTTGGCCGGTGTCGTGTATAGAAAGTCGTTCGCGCGAGCTCTCTGCTTCGACCAGAAAGATACGAGCGTCAATGCGCGGTGTTTACGGCATTTTTTTCCCCAAGGTCAGAGCGATTTTTGACGAAGTCGGGGACGAGCGCCAGCATGTACCAGGAGTGACCTAACGTAAGGGTCCCTGCCGTAACTGAACAAACTGAAGTTTTCAGTGGTTGTAAACTGGAAACGAGCTCGTAACGACAGCTGCAAGCCAACACCATTCGAAACTTACGCGACGACTGGCACTATCTCGTCGCTTCTTGCTGTTCCTTACTCCCCTCGTTTCTATTTTTTACCTTTGGTGGTTGGCGATATGACGGCCAACCTCCTGTGAAGGGATTACGATACGAAGCAAGGTCGCGGCTGTGCGTGCTGGAACGGTTCGTTGGCCCCGAAGAGCCTCGAACCCGAAAATTCGTCTGCGCGACGGCGAGATGTCGAGCTCGGCCGGCGCTAGTTTCGTACGCATTGGCGCACACGCTTGCGAGTTCGTTCGGACCTTCAACCGTTTACTCCACCGTTCTTTGTCATAAAAAGAATGTTCAGTATGTTTCACGGGCATTTAGCTCGCTATGCAAGCTGTAAGCCCTGCCTAACATGCGTTTGCTTTTGCCGGCCTCCGCCAATCGCAGAGCATTCCCAAGTGACATCACAGGTTCTGTTGCGGAAAATGAGCTGGTGGGTCGCATGGTCATTTCCTTTTTTCCTAATTATGTAGCTTATTTGAGCGAAGTTTGCGTTATAAGTGGTGTCGTTATGGTTCTAACGAGGCAATCTTTCGAATGAACCAAACTTGTGTTTTCTCTTCATGGCTCCTTTAAACAACTGGTGCCTGCAAAACAGGTGGATATTCCTGACATTTACTCGGGCACTGTGTAACGCCATTTCTCCACATCTCCATTATCCCCCTGCAGCTGGTTTCTGCAGGAAATGATACAGTGAACATAGCTTCAGGTTGTCAGTGAATTCCGTCACACCTTACAAGTCTAGGTCTGCTGTTAATTAACATTTTATGTTTAAGTTAATCTACAGCAGACTGGATGGCTGGACACAAGGGGACAAGATGGTGACAGCCCATACAATTATGCTTGTCAATGGGCAGCTATGCCACGATCACGAGGTTTAACCTTATCGAAATAAATGTATCTACCTAATCAATAACACCGCCAGGCATGGGTTCACTTCGATTTTAATGGCAAGCATCCAAACATGCCGCTGTTTGAAATGGTGACATAGACATGAAGAGAGTATGGTTAACGCATTATGCACATTCATGACAGTACAGGTAGCAATATCTTATGACTATAAAAACAGGGGGGGTCAATACAGACAACACATCTTTTAATGCAAGGCTGTTTGAAATGGTGACATAGAGATGAAGAGAGTATGGTTAATGAATAATGCACATTCATGACAGTACAGGTTGCAATATATTATGACTACAAAAAATGGGGGTCAATACAGACAACACATCTTTTCGTGCAAATAGACGTAGTGCTCAAAAAATGCAGGGAACAAGGTAATGACCAAGCAAACAAAGCAAATAAACTTGAATACAAAACATAGGCAGGGACATTTCTTATGATGCTCGATTGCGCATAAGAAGCAGACGGCCCTCCGTAGATGCCCTCTCTGAAGGGAGTGGGTTGCTCCTTGTTTTGGGCTGTGTGAATAAAAAAGGTTGGTTCCTAGAACAGGCACAAAGACCCATGTCCTTCCCATTTCTGCCTGTGCTGCATGGCCAAAAAAGTAGTCAAGTGCAGTGCAAAAGAACTGGCGCTGCCTATCAGAGCAGACATGCAGACTTCAATCACACCTTTTCACATGGTTCACCCACAAGGTTTGTCAAGAGTGCCCAAACACGCCAAACCTTGTTCAGTTTTCCAGACATGGTGCTTGGAAACACCTGTGTGAGTATTGTGTAGGTCTTGATCCTTTGAATGACCCTTCCCACACTTGCAATGAGCCTTCTTTCAGTTTCATCTGCTTCAGACAGTTCAAGCCGGCCTTGCATTAATGGCGGAATGTTCAAGTGCAGTGAAAGTTCCTTGCACACTTCTTCAATGGTGATCCCCCTATCAGCCATCACACTTCGCCCTGGTGAGAACTTTTCCAGCACACCGGAAACCAGCACACCGGAAACCCAGGAGCAAGATCGGACACGAACATGACAAAGCCATTCGGGCTGCACACAACTAACCCTTTTGCAGTATTGTGCTGTTTCTACGGGGAATAGGTCTCACTCTGCACTCGGAATGACGAGGGGGCCTGTACTTGTCGCACAGGTGTGGAGGCATCCAAGTGGGGACCTGGAAAAAAATTAAGTGGGTTATCACATTTTTTACAATATTATCATCCGTGGTATAGGCACTGGAAGGGGGAGTGGTTGTCTTAGAGTGGTAGATCTATGCGAATGATCTAAGAAAGCCTACATTCTCAATGCACATGAATCTCCCCATCGCTCGTAATGTACAGTCGGGGACTTAATTTTGCAGACCACGCGAGCGCGTGGCAAAAGCCACCGACGCGTACTCTGGAGGCCTGGCGCCTGTTGTCGAGACCGGCGCGGCGCGCATGCGCGTCCTTTTTTACTCGCAGAAACGCTGATTTCCTCGCTTCCTGCAGCGGTACGGCGATGGTAACTGAAGCCCCGCAGAGCGACGCCTTTGTAGCATTCCGTTCATCCCAAAGGAACATTTGCGGCCTAATATGATGATTGCGCCGGATTTGGCGCAAGTGTTCCTCGCGCCCTGATAAGTAGTTACGCGGGATGCTTTTCTTTTCTGTGCTTTATCGTTTCTACACGCTGAGACCAGCGGCTTGCGAACGGCGTTGCCGATCGAGGCGTGCACGAACAACAACCACACAGTGCCGCGCTATCGACAACGAAATGCCAGCAAGAGAAATCGCGAAACTTTATTCTTCTTGTTTATCTTGTATGCTACTTGAACACTGAAGTAATCGTTCAACTCGCTTTTCGCTGCCCATTAAGTAGGTGAGGTGAAAGTTTCATAAAAACCATCGATTATCTCGTTTTTTTTTACTGCCTACTTCCTTACTTAAAAATGATAAAAAAACGTACTCGTATATTATAGCCTGGTCGCTCTGCACGTCGGCATTCGGCAAAATGACACCCAGGGTTCCTGTCGAAGAGCGCCGTCAGATTATTCGGTACTTTTTAGAAGGAATCCCTCAAAGGGAAATTTGTCGGCTAACCAATAGATCGAGGGACGCTGTTAGCAGAGCTATTCATGCGTACAGAGATGAAGAAGGCCGGCTTGGAGATGCCCAACGGAGCGGAAGGTCCAGGTCTACAACAGAAGAGGAGGACTTGAAAATTATTGCGGCAGTAGTGGAATACCCGTTCCAGAGTGCAAAAGAAATTAGAGAGGCCCTCCAGCTCAACGTCTCCACGAAAACGATTCAAAGGAGGCTTCACGAAGCACATGTTTGGAGCTGTGTGGCGGCGCAGAAGCCGCACCTCACAGACAAACAACGCCCAGCAAGGTTGGAATTCGCGCGAGCTGCCGAACAGTGGTCGGTGCAAGACTGGGGTGAAGTTATCTTCACCGATGAGTCAACCTTCAGCACCCGCTGGGATCAGCAGCGACGTGTTTGGCGGCCTGTGAACTGCAGGTTATGAAGGCCTAATTTCACCGCTAAAACGCAGAACGCGCTTTGGTAAATAATCGTCTTTCCCCAGTTGTAGCAGTAACAGTTAGCCGGTGTAATTTTTCCATCTTCATTACGTGTTATTTTGGAGAAAAGGAGATCCGTCAAGTTACATTAGTAAACCCAGTTCAGCAAACTCAAAAATAGTTAGAAGGACCCAAATCAGTTACGTGCATAAAATGTAGCCTTAAGTACGCCTGAAACTGGTAGATTTAAAACCATTCAAAATATTAGTTAAAAGGTGAGCAGACCGGAATATTACACGTTAATACTGCAACATTTGGCACAATCTGGTAGTCGTCAACGTGGGAAACAACTAGTGGCCGTTGTTTAGTTAAAATAACGCT
This sequence comes from Haemaphysalis longicornis, assembly GCA_013339765.2. Classification (NCBI taxonomy): domain Eukaryota; kingdom Metazoa; phylum Arthropoda; class Arachnida; order Ixodida; family Ixodidae; genus Haemaphysalis; species Haemaphysalis longicornis. Next base: position 149,747,534 of record CM023452.1, on the reverse strand, counting down.
GTTTTGTCATAGTCCCTACTTTGTTACAGACTTATACTTTATGGTAAACACTGTTTCCCGCAATGTTGAAAAATTTAATCGTTCACTGGTACTGGTGGATAGCCTGTTTGGCACCAATACTGCCCACTAGTTTCAACGCTCGACCCAACTCAGTTACGTGCATAAAAATCATTACTTATTATACTAAAGCATCGACGATAAACGTGTTTATTTTTACAGCGGAGCAGTTACAGGAGAAGTTTCTGAACAGAGCTGCCTGCGCCGACAGGCTGTGTAGAACGAAGTCGCGGCGACCAATGTGGCTCTTGCGGCAAAGCCAACTTTCTGAGAAATGCTCTGTAGCTCTCCATATAATGTAGGTATCGGGAAACAATTGCACGGGAGGGCTGGAAAATGTTTGCGAGAAAATTGCGCGTAATTTCACGTACTTTTCATTACGACTTAGTTCAAGGTAAAGTTAATATTAAGGAATTCCCGTCTGCTCTCAGTACATATATACACATGACATAAACCTCGAGCTACGCTTGTGATTCAGTAATAATTTTTATTCTTAAGTGTGCCCTTTTTGTCTTGGAAACAGGTATCTTCCAGGCTTCACACAGAGAATCCTCTCCAGCGGGCGCAGCGCTGTGAGCGTGTGGGGCGCCATCAGCAAGGATGGACTTGGCCCGCTTGTGAGAGTCGATGGGAGCTTCACGGCATCGCAATATTGCGACATTCTTACTCGCACTTTCCTGCCCTACGTACTCGACGGCCCATTCAAGGACGGGTGTTGTATTTTGCAACATGATCGAAGCCCGGTGCACACAGCGCGAAAAGTATGTGCGCTGTTGGAACAGCACGTCGTGCGCCAGTTGCAGTGGCCTCCAAGCAGAGCGGACATAAACCCTATAGAAAACATCTGGGGTTTATTGAAGAAGCAGCTTTCTAGGCGGTGCCTGGGCGCTACCACTGCGGATGACCTTTGGGAAGCGATAAAAACCGAGTGGGAGGCTTTAAAGGCTCGCACTGAACTTGTTCCAGCTCTCTACCTATCGATGCCACGACGCGTACAGCAAGTAATAGCTGCATGCAAACGGCCACTTCACCAGCCACTAGCTTGGAACTTGTGTTTGTTGGTGTTCTTTTTTATTTTTGGAAACTAATAAAGTTTCGCGATTCCTCTTGCTGGTAGAAGAGAGAGAGAGAGAAGGCTCTTTATTAGAAAAGCAGTGAGGTTTGCCGGCATTTACAGACGCCTACATGCTTCTCTGCTGTGGGTTGGGGATGGGGGAAGAAAACGCCCAAGGAAGAGCTGGGCAGAAAAGAAAAAGAAAAAAAAAACTGTCGTGGACTTGGCGCGTTAGCGGACTTGCATGCATATTTTTGTTCTGAGCTTGGGCCACATAATTTACAATTTTGAAATTAGGCCAATTTCATCCAAATAAGAGAATAAACTCCGTAGAGCTTGGCGCTGCTTTGACGGATGAATCCATGGTCCTAAAATAATTCTGAGAGTAATTGGTCCTTGTTCTAGACGTTCCATGCTTTCAAGGGAGTGGGATCTCGGTTCCATGTATGCCGCACATTCTAATAAAATGTGTTCAATTGTTTTGACACAAGCACAATTGTCGCAGTGCGGATTTGGCGTCGCTCCAAGGCGAAATAGGTAGCTATTTGTGTAGGCACAGTTCAGGCGTAGACGATGGTACAACGTTTCCAGGTTACGAGGAAGCTGTGTCGGGAGTCTCGACTTTAATTCTGGGTCAATAGTGTGCACAAAGCGTCGAGCATTTTGTAAGTTGCTCCATAGACGGTTTCTTTCAGTCACCCCAAAGTGGTTAGCATGGCAGAAGCTTCTGTTTTCGTGAAATACACCTTGTGGTATTTTCGGTAAAGAAGACCCTTACGGGCCGCTTCGTCGGCTTTTTGGTTACCCTTGATGCCGCTGTGTCCAGGTATCCATTGCATTTTAATGTTGTGTCCAGCCGACCAGGCAAGATGGTGAAGGTATGATATATCACAGGCTGCGATTTGGTGGGGCGAAAATCTACTTCTCCTACGCAGAATTTGCAGAGCTGCCTTGGAGTCCGTGAAAATACTTCATTGGTGCGGCTCATGGCGCAGAATGTAAATGATTGCCTCCTTCAAAGCGTAGAGCTCAGCTGCTGTCGAAGATGTTTGTCGCTCCAGAAAAAATGAAAGCATTTCACCAGTTTGTGGTATGTATATACCTGAAGAAACCTCTTGCTGGTATTTCGTAGTCGATAGCGCGGCACTGTGTGGTTGTTGTTCGTGCACGCCTCGATCGGCAACGCCGTTCGCGAGCCACTGGTTTCAGCGTGTAGAAACAATAAAACACAAAAAAGAAAAGCATCCCGCGTAACTACTTATCAGGACGCGAGGAACACTTGCGCCAAATCCGGCGCAATCGCCATATTAGGCCGCAAATGTTCCTTTGGGATGAACGGAATTCTACAAATGCGTCGCTCTGCGGTGCTTCATTGACCATCGCCGCACCGCTGCAGGAAGCGAGGAAATCAGCGTGTCTGCGAGTAAAAAAAGGGCGCGCATGCGCGCCGCGCCGGTCTCGACAACAGGCGCCAGGCCTCCAGAGTGCGCGTCCGTGGCTTTTGCCACGCGCTCGCGTGGTCTGCAAAATTAAGTCCCCGACTGTACGATTTAAAAAGTCACCTTCTCCACCTTTTATTTTGAATTGCAGGAGTCGCGAGTACTGGCATTGCTCTGCAGTGGAGACTGCAAGATGAGCAATCACAGCTTGTAACACTGTCAAATGAATCTACAAATGCTCAAAAATTAGCAACAAACACACTGGCACAGGCGAAGCAGGCTGAAATAAGCGCTCACTCTCAACACATTTTTTTGGAGGAATCGTTACATATGAATAAAATCATTTACTGCATTGGGCATGTGCACCAAGACCCACAGAAGGTTGATTGATTGATTTCTCGTGAGTTATAACGCACAGGTGCTACACAGCTTATAAGGTGCGCTGTAGTTGAGGCCTCTAGTTTAATCTGAGAACCTGGGAACCTTAAACGCGCGCCTAAATCTGTAACACGCGAGCATTTTCGCTTTTCGCCTGCGTAAGAAAAGCGGAAGCCGCGGCAGGGAATCGAAACCGCGTCCTTGGGCTGAGCTACACAACGCGTTAGGCACTGAGCCACGCAGCAACCCACAGAATAAAAAAAGCTGAAATGGATACATTTAGGGTGAGGCGACATGTGACAATGTTTCAAAAAATGTTTAGTTGAGAGTGACTGCTTGCCCCATTGTGCTTCTCCTGTGTTGTATTTTTGTGCTCTGATTTTTACAAGCGTGCACCAACTTGCTTAACCATCAATCGTCTTAGAATGCATAGACAAGGTGTTGAAGCTGAGCTACGTTGCAGTTAGCTTAAAAAGGATGCTCTGGCGAATTAAATTACTGTACGTTCTTAGCACGTGTCTTGAGAGACAGAAAGGCAGTAGGGGGGGTCAATATTTCTGGCGAGGAGGAGGGGCTGACAAGCACCCCTTGAAGGAGAACCCTGGCTGCACGACTGATCGGTGTACAGTAGGTCTTTTATCCCTAAACTTCCAGCCACCTCTCTCCCTTCCCATACATCTTGCAATTTGTCGCGGCCATCACAGAGACCACAAACAAAAGGCAATACGAAAAAAAGATAACTGGTGCTGACATACCTGGCGAAGCTGGTTGTCCAAAAAATCCAGCCATGTTACCCAGATCTTGGAAACAGTTGATGTAGAAGCGCCAAACCTGTATAAAAAACAAATTTGCAAAAACTGCACATCAGTAATTTTCCGCTGCGGAAACAAAAGATCCCACAGTTGCAGTTAAGATGTCATTGCAGAATATGCTTAATGGGGCACATGGGTCTGGGCTTGCAAGGTGGTAAACAGAAAAACCGGTTGTGCCTTCCAAGCCCTAACTTCAAACGGCCGTAACTTCTGCTACAGACTAGCTACAATATTACGGTTAGTAGTCCTACCCCCCCTTGATTTGTGCAGAGTTCACTGGTTCCTTGTTCAGCTGCATCACTCGAGATGTGTTTTTACAAAAAGCTGTCAAAATATCAAATATAACAATCCAAATAATTTTGAATGCAGTCGTTTTACACAACAGTTCAGGCGTAGACGATGGTACAACGTTTCCAGGTCACGAGGAAGCTGTGTCGGGAGTCGCGACTTTAATTCTGGGTCAATAGTGTGCACAAAGCGTCGAGCATTTTGTAAGTTGCTCCATAGACGGTTTCTTTCAGTCACCCCAAAGTGGTTAGCCATGGCAGAAGCTTCTGTTTTCGTGAAATACACCTTGTGGTATTTTCGGTAAAGAAGACCCGTTACCCTTGATGCCGCTGTGTCCAGGTATCCATTGCATTTTAATGTTGTGTCCAGCCGACCAGGCAAGATGGTGAAGGTATGATATATCACAGGCTGCGATTTGGTGGGGCAAAAATCTACTTCTCCTACGCAGAATTTGCAGAGCTGCCTTGGAGTCCGTGAAAATACTTCATTGGTGCGGCTCATGGCGCAGAATGTAAATGATTGCCTCCTTCAAAGCGTAGAGCTCAGCTGCTGTCGAAGATGTTTGTCGCTCCAGAAAAAATGAAAGCATTTCACCAGTTTGTGGTATGTATATACCTGAAGAAACCTCTTGCTGGTATTTCGTAGTCGATAGCGCGGCACTGTGTGGTTGTTGTTCGTGCACGCCTCGATCGGCAACGCCGTTCGCGAGCCGCTGGTTTCAGCGTGTAGAAACAATAAAACACAAAAAAGAAAAGCATCCCGCGTAACTACTTATCAGGACGCGAGGAACACTTGCGCCAAATCCGGCGCAATCGTCATATTAGGCCGCAAATGTTCCTTTGGGATGAACGGAATGCTACAAAGGCGTCGCTCTGCGGTGCTTCATTGACCATCGCCGCACCGCTGCAGGAAGCGAGGAAATCAGCGTGTCTGCGAGTAAAAAAGGACGCGCATGCGCGCCGCGCCGGTCTCGACAACAGGCGCCAGGCCTCCAGAGTGCGCGTCCGTGGCTTTTGCCACGCGCTCGCGTGGTCTGCAAAATTAAGTCCCCGACTGTACGATTTAAAAAGTCACCTTCTCCACCTTTTATTTTGAATTGCAGGAGTCGCGGGGTACTGGCATTGCTCTGCAGTGGAGACTGCAAGATGAGCAATCACAGCTTGTAACACTGTCAAATGAATCTACAAATGCTCAAAAATTAGCAACAAACACACTGGCACAGGCGAAGCAGGCTGAAATAAGCGCTCACTCTCAACACATTTTTTTGGAGGAATCGTTACATATGAATAAAATCATTTACTGCATTGGGCATGTGCACCAAGACCCACAGAAGGTTGATTGATTGATTTCTCGTGAGTTATAACGCACAGGTGCTACACAGCTTATAAGGTGCGCTGTAGTTGAGGCCTCTAGTTTAATCTGAGAACCTGGGAACCTTAAACGCGCGCCTAAATCTGTAACACGCGAGCATTTTCGCTTTTCGCCGGCGTAAGAAAAGCGGAAGCCGCGGCAGGGAATCGAAACCGCGTCCTTGGGCTGAGCTACACAACGCGTTAGGCACTGAGCCACGCAGCAACCCACAGAATAAAAAAAGCTGAAATGGATACATTTAGGGTGAGGCGACATGTGACAATGTTTCCAAAAATGTTTAGTTGAGAGTGACTGCTTGCCCCATTGTGCTTCTGCTGTGTTGTATTTTTGTGCTCTGATTTTTACAAGCGTGCACCAACTTGCTTAACCATCAATCGTCTTAGAATGCATAGACAAGGTGTTGAAGCTGAGCTACGTTGCAGTTAGCTTAAAAAGGATGCTCTGGCGAATTAAATTACTGTACGTTTTTAGCACGTGTCTTGAGAGACAGAAAGGCAGTAGGGGGGGTTAATATTTCTGGCGAGGAGGAGGGGCTGACAAGCACCCCTTGAAGGAGAACCCTGGCTGCACGACTGATCGGTGTACAGTAGGTCTTTTATCCCTAAACTTCCACCCACCTCTCTCCCTTCCCATACATCTTGCAATTTGTCGCGGCCATCACAGAGACCACAAACAAAAGGCAATACGAAAAAAAGATAACTGGTGCTGACATACCTGGCGAAGCTGGTTGTCCAAAAAATCCAGCCATGTTACCCAGATCTTGGAAACAGTTGATGTAGAAGCGCCAAACCTGTATAAAAAACAAATTTGCAAAAACTGCACATCAGTAATTTTCCGCTGCGGAAACAAAAGATCCCACAGTTGCAGTTAAGATGTCATTGCAGAATATGCTTAATGGGGCACATGGGTCTGGGCTTGCAAGGTGGTAAACAGAAAAACCGGTTGTGCCTTCCAAGCCCTAACTTCAAACGGCCGTAACTTCTGCTACAGACTAGCTACAATATTACGGTTAGTAGTCTTACCCCCCTTGATTTGTGCAGAGTTCACTGGTTCCTTGTTCAGCTGCATCACTCGAGATGTGTTTTTACAAAAAGCTGTCAAAATATCAAATATAACAATCCAAATAATTTTGAATGCAGTCGTTTTACACAAAAGAAAACTTTATATCTACAATCAGCATGAAAAACTACATATGCCCCCTAATGTTTATCATCATAACTCTAAAAATAAATATTTTTGGTTTAAAACGGTACAGAATTCCTAGTGTTTAAGTATCTTGTTGCTTCCCCTTATTTTAATTATAAACAATAAGTGAAAAGTGCTGCATACCATTTTCTGATATTTTGATGACCGTGCGAATAAACAGCATGCTGCATTCTATGCACAAAGTAACTAACAAACCAGCTGGGCTCGGCAAAACTGAAATTTTGGCTTAAACTGTCGAATTTCTCAGTGAATGAAAATTTGTTAGCTTACGGACAAGCGCTGAGGGTATTACAAAACACCAAATCTTTTGAATAAAACAAACTCGTATTTGGTCTTCATGGCCCCTTTAGGGCCGATTGGGTTCTGCTTGTTTCCCTTCTAAGGAATGGGCCAAGGATTGGCGTGAAAGTCACGAGTCAGTGGCCAGTGCGTGCGCAAGTAAACGTTGCTTTATGCATGACATGGAAGAAGCAGAAGTTAGGGCACAAAAGCAAGTACGCGAGACGAAAGATATCAGCGTTAAAAAAAGGCAAGAGGCTAACGGAAATGTCCGCAATAAAGAAAGCAAACGTCCTACGGGGTTTTGTCGCAGCCCCTCGAGGTGTTGAAGTCCCGATGCGTGCGGAGTCGACGAGGACGTCACGGCGAGGCTGGCTCGATGACCGGCTCTAGGCCCCGTCGTAACCAAGCGCGGGACGTCGGGCAGGCATCGTCGACCTTTCCGATGAGTCACGGCTCGAGGGCATAGCAGCGGGTGTGAGCGGAGGGTTCCACCCCCAGGTGAATCCGGACCGCGCTCTCTCGCCCAGCGCGTCACCAGCTCCAGGCACGGCCAGCCCACGGGTTGTCGAGATCAGCGGCGGACGGCTCTCGGGAACAGCAGCGGTTGCGCTCCGGGTCTTCCCCGAAACGATCACAGGGCCGCGCTCTCAACACTCTAAGAACTCGAGGAGTGCTGGGCACTCTGTCTAGGAGTAAAAACTTTTGTCCCATATTTCACTCCCTTTGGAAGCATTGGGCGACTCTTCCGAGGAGTAGCGCGTGGCGGCCGAACGAGAGGCGAAACACCCCCCGTGGGATTTACTTGCTGTTTTCGAAGCGGAGTACTTGAACCCTGTGTGGGAATTGAATGCCATCTCCAAGGCAGCGTTCCGTCACTCCCTTTAGGCGTAAAAAAGCTCTATTGGCGGCGTTCCCGGATACTGCAGACGGGTACTACTACTCTCTCTTGGAAAGCATCTCGTTACGCCTCAAGAGCGTTCTGCTATTCCCCGGGAGGCAGCGTGCTTTCGCTCCGCCTGCTACTAGACCCCCCCCCCCTTCCCCACGATGGTACTATAGGCAGTTACAAGCAAAAAAAACAGGACAAGCTATTTTGAAACATGGAAAAGAAGAAAAAACAAGCTCAGACTTTATTTTTCAAAAACCACAACAATCGGTTCATTCTGCAATTTAACACAAAATGCAATTTTTTGGGGAAATTTAAAATATCACGGCATAAAAGCGGTTCCTACTCCACATGCACACAGGAGACGTAGCGCCTTTTAGGATACATCAAAAAAAATTCACAAACAAAAGCAGAAAACCCAATTGAAAACACTGAAATACAAACATTCAATTATGGCGATAAAAATGACAACATCCACAAATAAAAAGGTACCTTCATTAGAACGAAAATTGATTGATTGATTGTGGGGTTTAACGCGCCGACGCAACGCAGGCGATGAGGCGCGCCGTAGTGGGGCTCCGGTTTAAATTTTTGACCCCCTGGGGATCTTTAACGTGCGCCGAAATCTCGTAAAAGGGCGTTTTTGCTTTCGCCTCCATCAAAAAAGGGGGGGCCGCCGCGGGGGAATCAAACCCGCGACCTTGTGCTCAGCAGCGCAACGCCTTAGCCACTGAGCCACCGCGGCGGGTCATTAGCACGAAAAGCGTCAGTAGAAATACAGCAGTGGGAGAATAGTTAACAGTATTAACATAAAACAAAATGGCCTTAGTACATCAATGGGTGCTTCACATGGACTGGAAAAGCCAGCTCTTATTTAGCACACATAAAAAATATTTACAAAAAAATTTTGCGAAAGAAAAATCTGGACTAAAACGATTCAGCGTGGATTACTATTAACGCATTACAAGGTGCAACAAACAAAGCCATTGACACGGCAACTTTGCAACAGATATATTTTGGTGGTACAATAGGAAACCGCAGGAAAAATTCCCACTGGGTTTTTTAGGCGGGTGGTTCTCAAATGAGGATGCGCTAGTAAGATTTAAAAAGGCATAACTTGGTATTAAAAACAAACACGTTCGAGCTGACTGCTTCATAATGTTGGTGGCGGCCTTCAGAACAGTACCGACCAGGGCACCGTGCTTGAGCCAAAGTAACGTCTACAGAAGCAAAAAGGGTGCGCTTCGCCTTTGAAGCGTATTACACAATGAACGGCCAAAACACAGACAGCAGCAAGGGGAACCCATCCACGATGTCCAAGGTGTGAGGAGAAGTGTCTTGAATGCGACGGCCACTGCTGCTGACGCCTCGGGGATCTCTCCCTCTCTCTAAAAAAAAAAAAATCTTCGGGCAAGTAGCGTCTTCCCGGGGTTCCTACATAGACAAAAAGGGGGGGGCAGCAAAGATAATTCTACAATGAAAAAAATATTAACGAGTTTGACAACGTTAAATGAAGTTTATTGGGTGATAGATTAGTTTTTGCGCCGAGAGCACGCACTGAACCCGTATTGGAATGCCATACTGCTTGGCGCAGTAACCAGTCTAGATGCGGATGTGGTGACCTTGGATGCCACCACGCTCATTGTACCACTTGGCCAATGTCATGTCAGACAGCGCGCCCTACAGCTGTCTGCCTACGCACTGCGCCCAAAACCCATAGTGCTTACGTGTCCGTAGCTTCAACTGTTTACCCCGCTATCGTTCCCGGTATAAAAACATTGCAAAAATTTAAGGAAACATAACTCTTTTTGTAAGGTTATAATCCCTGAATAATTTCATTGGATTTTGTCCTCAGCCGACTGCAACGTAGGGCCAATTATACGTTCACAAGACTAGCGTGGAAAAGTTGCGTGCTAAAAGTTGCTCGAGTACGCTTCGTTGCATGCACGCTGCAGATCGCAACATTTGATGAGAACCAATAGGCTCGTTATTGAACGATCAGAACGCTCGAGCGACGGCGACAACCGACGCGAAAAAAGTAATGTAATGGGTACAACAAACAGTGTGGGCGACAGCGACAAACGAAAAAAAGTAATGCATTGCTGCCAATGCCCTTCGTCGTCGTTGCTGCCGCTCGCTTGTGGGCTGCTTCTGTCCGGGAATAAACCCGGACGGCGACGGCCCGTCGCCTGCCGCTGTCGCCGCCGTCAGGGGCCCTGGTAAAAATTTTCGCTTGTCTGTGTCGCACACAATACCTGTTTGCCGTACACACTGAGTGAGGTTTCTCGCGTCGCTCATCGCCTTAGACGCATGTAATTACCCCTTAACAGTGCGGTGAGTACGCCCCGAAAAGTCCCATTTCCGTCCATCCTGCCCTCAAGCAAAACGTAAAAAAATTGTCTGAACAGCATTTAGTCTGCTGCTGTACGCGCGGCGGTCACTAAAATTATTGTAATTTAGTGACTACCACGCGCTAGACGCGCTCCTATCACTCAGCCTATTGTACGCAATTCTTTGGAGCCGCGCAGGTAGCCACAGCTACTGCACGGCCGCCACTCTAACCCTAGCCGCCGAGCTAAGAGTACAGCGTAGCGCTGCGACTACTCGCGCGACCATGCTTCCTACCTGCGAAAACATTTCCGCAAAGGATACCAACACTTCACGAATCAAAGGGGTTGAAACGGTGCAAGAATCGACGCTGTTTGCACACGGGTACAAAAGCCGCCCTTCAAAACTAAGCAACGGTCAAAATAGTCACGAAAACGTTAGGACTAACCGCTTCCGCGGACCGAAGTAGAGAGTAACTCTGCTTCGTTAAATACACAAGACAAGAAACGAGGTTAACTAATGGCTTACCTCTACTTCCCGCCAGCGTTTCTTCGTCCGGTAGATAAATCCAAGGTCGTAATAGCTGCGAAAGATCCCAAGCTCAAGGCGCGAAGCCTGCGACGGCCGCGGATACAGTCCGGCCATAGCGCGCGCATCGCTACACAGTGCGCATAGTTCCGAAATCGGCCTCAGCGCTGTCGCCGCTGTGATGTTCGTCCGAAAGGAAAACTAGTACCACGCACGCACGCACGCACGAATGAACGAATATACGACTTGCTCGCGTGTGCATGATGTCGCGCCGACGCACAAGCGGCCAGCAGTTAGCCAACACGCGTGTCGAAGCAAGTATGACGATAAGGGCAGGTCCAACTTCCCATGTTGCACGAAGCGTCTGCTTGAAAGCCCACTTCGTTCGTAGCACATTGACATCACGGTCTGGCGCGGCCTGTAAGTCGCCCGTCCGGCCTTGGCGGGTTCACCGCCTGTGTAGGTTTTTGCAGATCACGCGCACTTCGTGGCTCGCTGAAGGTGCCTTTCTCACGCTTGCTCGGGCGGTTCGGGTTACCTGATCCCCCGGATGTATGACGCGTGACGCATCGTGATCCACGCCTGCGCCGCCGCGGGGGGGGGTCATAATTTCTCTTTGCTTAACAAAGGCGCTTGAGTTCCAGCAACCGATCGGTGTGTACGCTTTTATCGTCGCTCGTCAGCCGACGGGTAGTTTTCACCGTAGAGGGTGTATATGAGATGCCCTCGCAGTGGTATCGCCTGTTCCTCACCATCGCCTCTTGTATTTTTAAATACAGGAGGCGATGTCCTCACACTCCGATCTTGCAGATAGGCCCCATATTGCTGTTAATACCAGTTATGTATACGGATTTTCCCTTTTTTTAACCTAATAAAAGCTAGCGTATGTACATGCCTATCTCGGCGACACTAGCCACGGTTGTTGGGTCGGGTTCGTGTTGCGCTTGCAGCTTGAGCTATCAGAAGAGCGCGGACTTCACTTCTTGCAACACCATTTTTTTCAATCGATCTCAGATTTACAATCCGTTTTTTTTTTCTCGACTAGGCGCGGGACAAGCGTACGTCTATCAAACTCTTTCAAAGCGACCGTCTGCAGCGGTCCGTAGATTAGTTCCTTCGGTTTGCCGCCTGCCGCCACTGAACGCTGCGAGCAATCGTTACACGAATTCATATTCTTGCACGTTTAGAATGCGCGGCAGAAGTAATCGGGCGCTTTTTACACAACCGCTTTATATAATATATTCGTATGCAAATAAAACATCGCTGATGAGTTGGTGTGCGCAGATGGCAGGAGTGCATCTCCATGCTTACACCCGCACTGGACAAGAATGAAATTGCAATTCTACTCTTCGTACTGGAGATGGGAGACGATGCGCAGGTTTACTCTTCACTGGTGCGGGAGCGAACTGGGGCTGCACTCCGCCGCGCACGAGAAGAGTACGCGGTCAGTTTTGCCCCCTCCTCATGGGGAGCGAGCATTGCATCCAACTCCCCCCAGCTTTCGAGGGGAGTCCACCAACGCTTGCAAGAGTACAATGACGGTTGGACTCTTCAACTGCTCCCCCGATTTCTTAGAGTGAAGCCCAGCGCGTCACAGGCGTCCCCTGATCACCGGCCTGGTTCGATTTTTCTGCACGCGCTCGTTTCAGCTGCGCGCTCGGTCTCCTCTTCCTCATCGTCTACGGGCACTTCATGACAATGACCCCGGGTCTAAGAAAGTTGTGGGGGGCAACAACTATTTCAAAGTTAAAAAGGTAGGGTGGAGTGGAAGAAGTTCGCAGTACCGGTGGAAAAATTCTTGCGCACAGTCCACAAGAGCACAGTCAGTCCTACCGGCACACTTCACCCACAGACCGCACGAAGGGTATAGAAAAAACCACTAAACAAATGTACGACCACAATTACGCGTTAAAAACCACTGAATAGCACACACTATGTACAAAAGAGAGGGGCGAGGCTTAAACTCTACTCATGTAGTCAGCCCCTACATTGTCGGTTCCCTTGATGTACTCCACTGTAAACGAGTATTCCTGGAGCAGAAAGGGTCCAACGCAATACACGGCTGTTGATGTGCTTAGCTGACTGCAATTTTCAACGGCTGGTGGTCACACTGTATGATAAAAGGCTTTCCATATATAAAAATGGAATTTGTGTACCGCCCAAATTTGAGGCAAGCACTCGCGCTCTATGGTGGAGTAGCGCGTCTCTCTCGGCAACAGGTTGCGGCTCGCGTAAGCGATAGGGTGTAAGACATCCTCGTTGCCACTTTGTAGAACTGCGCCTAGGCTCGTGCTGGAAGCGTCCGTGCGAAGTGTGAAGGGCTTGGTAAGATCAGGAGCTTGCAAAATTGGGGCGGACGCAAGTAGATTTTTCAAAGTTATGAAGGCATGTTCTTGTTTCGCCCCAGCACACAGTGTTGCTTGGCCCCTTCTTCGTAAGGTTGTGAGTGGTTTTGTGAGAGCGGCATAGTTGGGGACGAATTTCCGGTAGTACCCCGGGTTTAAACCAAGGAAGGACTGACCGCCTTTTTCGTACTTGGCCGCTTGGAGCCCCGGATCTTGTCCAAGGTCTTCAGGAGGGGTTTAACTTTAGACTCTCCAATGTGGTGTCCCAAAAAGGAAAAGGTGCGCTCTCCAATTTTGCACTTGCTAGGCTTGATAGTGAGCTTGGCCGTTTTGATTCTCTCGAACACTTGACGGAGTGTTTCTAAGTGCTCTTGCCAGGTGTCAGTGGCAACGATGACATCATCGAAGTAAGTGGTGGACGTTCTTTAGCCCGCCTAACACAGCTCTCATTAGACGCGCAAAGACGGCTGGCGCTGTCTTTATACCAAAAGGCATATACCGGAAATGGTACAGCCCTGACAAGCTCGAAAAGGCGGTCTTCTCGCGGCTGTCAGCAGTCATTGGAACCTGCCAATAGCCTTTTGTGAAGTCAAACTTGGAGAAGAATTTTTTCTTGCCAGCGAGGGCGAGAACGACGTCTATGCGGGGGATTGGCTCACAATCAGAGACGAGAACTTTGTTGAGTTCTCTAAAATCAATGCAAAGCCGGAGGGTGCCGTACGGTTTCTTTATAGCCACCATTGGAGCATTGTAGGGAGACTGGGATTTATTAATGATGCCCATATCCAACATTTCTTGAACTTCGTTTTCGATCGTCTCGTGAAGTGCAAGCGGGAGCGGATACTGTGGAACGTGTACAGGCTTGTCGGACGTTAAGTTCAACGGGCACTGTACAAGGTCTGTTTTTTCCCGGGGAGGTCCGAGAAGATGAGGCTATACTCGTGTATTATCTCTTGCACTTGAGCCCTTTGGTCTTCACCGAGGTCAGGTGAATACTTGACGTCTCTCCAGGACTGCGTCTGATGAAGTGGAAGGGTGGGTAGGATGTCGACCAATGGTTCGTCGTCAAGCTCGTCCGTCGTATCCGTGGCGTCATCAATTGTAGTGACAACTGATGCTTGCGGAGGTGGTGAGGGCTGCCGTTCTTCGTACAACTTTAACATGTTTATGTGGAAGACCTTCTTCTTTCCGCCCAAGCTGATCTCGTAGTCAACGTCGTTTTTCTTCTCGGTAACCTCAAACGGCCCCTTCCACTGCATGAGCAGCTTGTTTGAATCTGTTGGTAGTAGGATGAGGACCTTGTTTCCGACGGAAAGCTTCCTCGGGCGACTTTTCCTATCGTAGTAACTCTTTTGTTTTTCCCGAGCCTTCTCAAGCTGTTCATGGGCAATTTCGCACGTCTGTTCAAGTCGGTCTCGCAGATCGACGAGGTATCCATACGTAGTCCGGACTTCACCGTCTATGTTATCTTTTGTCCAGAGTTCCTTGAGTACGGTTAAGGGTCCTCGTACATGTCGTCCGTAAATAAGTTCGAAGGGGGAGAAGCCCAGGCTGGCTTGGGGCACTTCTCTATAAGCGAAAAGAAGTGGCGCGAGATATCGGTCCCACGACCGGGGTTTCTCCTGGCACAGTCTCTTCATCATGGTTTTCAAGGTCCCGTTAAACTTTTCTACTAGCCGTTTGCCATGGCATGATAGGGACTAGTGCGGAAAAGGTGACTGACAGAAACGGCTGACTTCTTGCATAAGTTCTGATGTAAAGCTTCCCCCTTTGATCGGTGACGATTTCCTTGGGAATTCCGATACGAGAGAATATCTCAATCAGGGCCTCGGCGACATGTGCTGAGTCAATCGCTGGGAGAGCTACGGCGTCCGGGTCCCGGGGTGCGAAGTCGATAAGCGTGAGCACGTATCGGTTTCCTTTCTGGGACTTGGGGGAGAATGGACCGATTATGTCAACAGCAACCCGCTCAAACGGTGTTCTAATTAGTGGCAGCTCCCCAAAGGCGCAACTCCGACTTTTCCCTTCGGCGTTGTTTTTTGACACAAGTCGCAAGATTTGACGAAACGTTGTACGTCTCCATGTAGGTCAGGCCAGTAAAATTCTTGCAGAACGCGGTCGGTCGTCCTTCGTACACCTTGGTGCCCCGCCATGATGCTCTCATGGGCCACTCGAAGGATCGGCTCCCGCAGCTTCTTGGGGACAACGACTTGTTTAAACGCTCTGCCCGTGGAAAGCTTATAATGACGGTACAAGACGTCATTTGATTTGACGAAAGAATATTTCTGCCCCTTTCTGGAGGCAAAATCCTTTCCTAACTTGCGGAAACAACGTCGGAGAGTTGGGTCCCCTTGTTGTTCCCGGGCCCAAAATCTTGTCTTGTGATGTCTGCGCAGCTGATTTCGGGTACCTTTAAAGGTGAAGCCTTCACCGAACTTGACTTGGCGACAGCAGACCCCAACACGTCTGAGTGTATCTCTGGGCATTTGTGGTGAGCTGCGTTCGGGATATCGCTGTTTTTGAGCTGCCAGTCGGGATCTGGCATGTGAGGTTCCCTCACACCAGGAATGTTCCCGAGCACGAGGTCATAGAGCGGTTGTTCCATACACGCAGCGCTAACCTCACCCACAAAGTACGGGGTTTCGACGTAGATCTTAGCCTCGGCTAGCTGTTTAACCGTTCCGTCAATGAGCAGTACCCGGGTGGTTTTTCCCGTCAAATGGCGTCCGCGACCAGGTCACGTCGAACAATGACGGTATTACTGCCCGTGTCCCTAAGGACGGTGACAGGTTGTCCAAGTAGACGGCCTTCCACTACTGGCATTCCTTTCACAAGGAAAGCAGATGGTTGCACGGCGATGCCCCGAGGAGACTCGACCCCAGGACCCCTTGCTTGTCCCCATCAATTTCCGTGCATTTCTGTGGGGCTCTCGGAGGCCCCGTAACAGCACAAGCAGCAACCTGCTCTTTGCCTTGGGACGGTTCCTGCAGTTTTCGGTTTTGTGACCGAGGCGACCACAAGTAGGCATTTGGCGGATCCTTAGGGGTGTTACGACAATCTTGAGCTCGGTGTCCTGGCCGATTGCATACAAAGCACTTGGGTGGCATTTTTTTCTGTGAATCGGCCGGACTTTATCTGTATCGCGGTCGTCCCCGGAAAACTTTCCAAGGTTTGAGAGGTTTTGTGCCTCGATAAAACGATCTGTAGTCTCGGCCAGGTCGTTCAGAGTTTTACACTCTCGCTCTTTCAGGAAGATGACGAGCTTGGGATGGCAGCAGCGATGAATTGTCGCCGATCATTTGATCACGAAGAGCCTCGAATGTTTTTTGCACATTCGCCATCTCGATCCAGTGATCAAAATAACCCGTAAGCCTTGCCGCTAGTTGTTTCCCGGTTTCTCCATCCTCAGCCCTCGCCTTCCTGAACTTTTTTTGATAATTGGGCTGTAAAACGAAACCGCTGCAGCAACGCCCGTTTGACCTTGACGTAATCAAGGGACTCTTCGGCGGTCATACGGCCTATGATAGTAAGAGCTTCCCCGCTCAAGCACATGCTTACAGCTAGGGCCCATTTGTCCTGAGGCCACTGCTGTCCGGTTGCCACGCGCTCAAACCTTTGCAGGTACGCGTGCAGGTCGTCGCGTTTCTCATCGAATAGAGGAAGAAGTTTCTGCGGGTTAATCGCAGGCGGAGTTGCAACAACTTCCCCTCCCGCGGCGACATTTGGTTGGCTGGTACCACCACCCTCTTGGAGTCGGATCCTTAGCAGTAGCAACTCCTTCTCCCTTTCTGCAGCATCTTTCGCCCTTTTCCCCAGCTTCTTTCGCTCTTTCAGCGGTTTCTCGGCTGGCTTCCCTCTCGGCGGCTCTAGCGGCGCGTTGCTCAGCCCGTTCGCTCTCTATCCACGCCCTAAGCTCTTGTCCCGAGAGTCCCAGCTGAGTCCCCATTGCCATTAACTTCTCAAGATCCATGCTGTTGCAGCTAACGTTACAGGCACACTCGTGGCTCACTGACTCCTTTCAGCGGATGTTAAGAAATCCTGGCAGGCTCGCCACTTTTTGTAATGAATGGGCCAAGGATTGGCGTGAAAGTCACGAGTCAGTGGCCAGTGCGTGCGCAAGTAAACGTTGCTTTATGCATGACAGAAAAAAGCAGAAGTTAGGGCACGAAAGCAAGTACGCGAGACGAAAGATATCAGCGTTAAAAAAGGCAAGAGGCTAACGGAAATGTCCGCAATAAAGAAAGCAAACGTCCTACGGGGTTTTGTCGCAGCCCCCCGAGGTGTTGAAGTCCCGATGCGTGCGGAGTCCACGAGGACGTCACGGCGAGGCTGGCTCGATGACCGGTTTTAGGCCCCCTCGTAACCAGGCGCGGGACGTCGGGCAGGCATCGTCGACCTTTCCGATGAGTCACGGCTCGAGGGCGTAGCAGCGGGTGTGAGCGGAGGGTTCCACCTCCAGGTGAATCCGGACCCGCGCTCTCTCGCCCAGCGCGTCACCAGCTCCAGGCACGGCCAGCCCACGGGTTGTCGGGATCAGCGGCGGACGGCTCTCGGGAACAGCAGCGGTTGCGCTCCGGGTCTTCCCCCAAACGATCACAGGGCCGCGCTCTCAAGCCCAGCGCGTCACAGGCGTCCCCTGATCACCGGCCTGGTTCGATTTTTCTGCACGCACTCGTTGCAGCTGCGCGCTCGGTCTCCTCTTCCTCTCGTCACGGGCACTTTATGACAATGAACCCCCCCCTTTAGAGACAGAGCTCCGAGGTGCTGAAGGACCACTTTTAATTAGGCTCCCGAGCACAGGCCACCGAAAGACGGAACTGTCCGGGGATGATGGTTATACACAGATGACAGTGGCGATGGGTTTGGATGGGTAGAAGGAACAGAGGGATTGACCCGCCGTGTTCCACACTGGATATAACAACGGTCATGTCGCTTCCAGGCACAAATATCACAACAGTACACCCCCAATGCCCACTTTTTTGTAATGAATGGGCCACGGATTGGCGTGAAAGTCACGAGTCAGTGGCCAGTGCGTGCGCAAGTAAACGTTGCTTTATGCATGACAGAAGAAGCAGAAGTTAGGGCACAAAAACAAGTACGCGAGACGAAAGAAAAGCCTAAAAAAGGCAAGAGGCTAACGGAAATGTCCGCAATAAAGAAAGCAAACGTCCTACGGGGTTTTGTCGCAGCCCCTCGAGGTGTTGAAGTCCCGATGCGTGCGGAGTCGACGAGGACGTCACGGCGAGGCTGGCTCGATGACCGGCTCTAGGCCCCTTCGTAACCAAGCGCGGGACGTCGGGCAGGCATCGTCGACCTTTCCGATGAGTCACGGCTCGAGGGCATAGCAGCGGGTGTGAGCGGAGGGTTCCACCTCCAGGTGAATCCGTACCCGCGCTCTCTCGCCCAGCGCGTCACCAGCTCCAGGCACGGCCAGCCCATGGGTTGTCGGGATCAGCGGCGGACGGCTCTCGGGAACAGCAGCGGTTGCGCTCCGGGTCTTCCCCGAAACGATCACAGGGCCGCGCTCTCAAGCCCAGCGCGTCACAGGCGTCCCCTGATCACCGGCCTGGTTCGATGTTTCTGCACGCGCTCGTTTCAGCTGCGCGCTCGGTCTCCTCTTCCTCATCGTCTACGGGCACTTCATGACAATGAACCTCCACCACTTGAGAGACAGAGCTCCGAGGTGCTGAAGGACCACTTTTAATTAGGCTCCCGAGCACAGGCCACCGAAAGACGGAACTGTCCGGGGATGATGATGGTTATACACAGATGACAGTGGCGATGGGTTTGGATGGGTAGAAGGAACAGAGGGATTGACCCGCCGTGTTCCACACTGGATATAACAACGGTCATGTCGCTTCCAGGCACAAATATCACAACAGTACACCCCCAATGCCCACTTTTTTGTAATGAATGGGCCACGGATTGGCGTGAAAGTCACGAGTCAGTGGCCAGTGCGTGCGCAAGTAAACGTTGCTTTATGCATGACATGGAAGAAGCAGAAGTTAGGGCACAAAAGCAAGTACGCGAGACGAAAGATATCAGCCTAAAAAAGGCAAGAGGCTAACGGAAATGTCCGCAATAAAGAAAGCAAACGTCCTACGGGGTTTTGTCGCAGCCCCTCGAGGTGTTGAAGTCCCGATGCGTGCGGAGTCGACGAGGACGTCACGGCGAGGCTGGCTCGATGACCGGCTCTAGGCCCCTTCGTAACCAAGCGCGGGACGTCGGGCAGGCATCGTCGACCTTTCCGATGAGTCACGGCTCGAGGGCATAGCAGCGGGTGTGAGCGGAGGGTTCCACCTCCAGGTGAATTCGTACCCGCGCTCTCTCGCCCAGCGCGTCACCAGCTCCAGGCACGGCCAGCCCACGGGTTGTCGGGATCAGCGGCGGACGGCTCTCGGGAACAGCAGCGGTTGCGCTCCGGGTCTTCCCCGAAACGATCACAGGGCCGCGCTCTCAAGCCCAGCGCGTCACAGGCGTCCCCTGATCACCGGCCTGGTTCGATTTTTCTGCACGCGCTCGTTTCAGCTGCGCGCTCGGTCTCCTCTTCCTCATCGTCTACGGGCACTTCATGACATCCCTCACAGTATATTCAAAAATAACATTATACACAGAATGTCTTCGTAAGTGTACTGGCATGGAAGCAGAGTTTCATTAGTCTTTTTTCTAATGCGATAGATTGCCCTAGGGCGTAACAGGGAGGTTTATAGGTACAACATAGCACCAGTTGCACGCAGAAAGCCAAGAAGAGGCCGGTACTGGCGTCCCCATATACAATGCTTAAGATCGGGGGGTCTCCCAGGATGGAGCCCTGTGCCTCGGAGGTGTTGCATTCTGGCGTTTCTAAGACCTGAACAAGTCCACAACAGGCGTTCAACGTCCGCTTCTGGCGCAGGAGTCACACAGAAGGGGCAGGTGTCCGCAAACGGGGTGAGGTATCGGGCAGGCCAAGCGTGGGTAACTGCTGGGGATAACGCCACCCCAACTCGAAGCCTCCGCCGCAAGACCTCCTCCCAGCGAGCGAGCCCACTGGGAAGGTCAGTTCTTTGCGGTGGAAGTAAAGCACGCGTGGCCCGACAAATGTTTTCTTTTTCAACCAACAGTTCCTCTAGGGTAGATACTCGAAGTAGTGGTAGTGGCCGGGGGATGTCTCTTCGGCGGCAGGCGCGATCTGCCACAATGTGGGCAGAAAGCGTGTGCCGGTGAATCCATGAAACGCGGACAGGGCATGGATAACTGTCCATATTCTCGTGAATGCGTACGGCCAGGCTTTTACAACGGGCAACCCGACGCAAATCCTGAATCTCTGCCGTTGAGTCCCTGTAAAGTTCCAGCTTGTCCCCAGTAGTGAAAGTTAATGCAAGCGTCTGGAGGCCATCCCTAATGGCAGTAAGTTCTGCTACCAGGCTTGGGAAAGCACGGAGTGACTCGTACGCGCAGCTTTCATTTAAGGCAGGGTAGGAGGGACACGTCAAGGCCGTGGTAACGAAGCAGTCCTATGCCCCGGCGTCCACAAAATCCTGGACAACCAGTGGTTGCGTCTCAGGCGCCCAGTCAGGGACATGAAGGACGGCATCTGGAGGCTGGTGAAGGCCCAAGGTACGGACATGTAGCCTTGTCAGAGGCTTGTTGTCCGTCACCTGATGGAACAGCCAGGGCGGCCTTGCGGCGGCAAAGGCTGACATCGTAATCGGCGGCTGGCCATATACGCCGCGTCAGCTGCTGCCTCTGGAACCAGAATACGTTTCAGCAGGCGTGCGGAACAACGCTGATGAATGAGTTCATCGAGCGTGTTTAGCTGGGCTTCTGCTTGGAGCTCTGGGATTGGTGTTAGGCGGGGGAGTCCAGTAATAGTGCTCATGGCTGCCCTGTTAATAGCCTCCAGCCGGTTCATGTCCCCTTGCGTCATTTGCTTGAACTGTGTCTGATACACAAGCCTTGGCTATAGTACCGAACGCACTAGGAGACGGTCCATCGTTGAGCAGGCCCCGCCAGACTTCTGGGAGATGCGGCCAACAAGGTGGAGCAGTTGTCCAGCTTTCTGTCGAGCAGGTCGTATCAATTGAGCTGCCGACCCTGAGGCCGATATCTGTAAGCCCAGAACCCGAAGGTGTCCGACAATGGGAATGGCGGTACCATTCAGTTGTAGGACGATCGGCAATACTGCATGGGAGCGACGGCCCGAAGCGTTGGCGGCTAATTGCAGCAGTCTTCTCTTGGGTGATGGGGAGCCCCACATACCTACACCATTTCTGGCACTCTGTTAACGCTTGCTAGAGGCACTCGGCTTGTCTAGGCAGGTCAGGGTGGACTGTCCATACAGTGATGCAATCCGCGTACATGAGGAAATACAGGTCTTGAATAGTGGCCAGGTGCCAGGCTAGCGGCAACAACACGATGTTGAAAAGTAGCGGAGACAGAACAGACCCTCTTGGCACGCCGCGCCTTGTGTAAATGAGCCGAAACTTCCACCGTTGATGCGTACGGAGAAAGAGCGTGTTGTAGGAAGGGCCGCACAAAGACACATACTTTGTCTGGGAGGCGGAGACAACATAGTACCTCTAAGATGGCAGCATGGCTAACAATGTCATACGCCTGTCATATGTCCATGTCCATAGCTAGCTAGCATCGCATAGCTAGCATAGAACGGCCTCCCACCAGAACCATAAGTGACAGGTATTCCAAGCCATCCTCAGTACCAAGATGAGGCCTGATTCCGATTTGCGCCAGGTGATACCACTAAAAAGTATCAAACCACCACTTAAGACGTCTGGGAAGCATCCGCTCTAGCAGCTTGCACAGCATAGATGTCAAGGCGATTGGGCGCAAGTTACGAAGTTCATGTGGTGATTTCCCGGGCTTTGGGATGGGAACAATATCCACCCGAAGCCACGATTCAGGGAGTTTGCCAGAGAGCCACACCCGATTTAAGGAGTCCATAAGCATGGTGAGAGCTGGGTCGTCAATGTTTTGTACACCTCGTAAGTAATGCCGTCGGGACCCTGAGTTGTACGTAGTTTAGCTTGATTGATTGGGGCCAAGAATTCAGCCATTGTAAACGGTGACTGGATTCCCAAAACGGCTTCGCAAGTTGGTTGTTAGCCCACACTGGTCGGCAGGGTGAACGGAACCGGCGTTGCCACTGGCACAGCATCAACGGCTCGAAACAAGGCCCCGGCAACGTCGGGGTAGAATTGTGCCGTATCCTTGTTGGATGCAAGGCAGGCACTGGCTGCTGCTTCCGGAGGACGACTGCCAAATTCCATAGCGCGAAAAGTATGCCAGACGGTCGCCGTTGAAGATTACGGACCGAGTCAAGCACCAGTCAAGCCAGCGCTGTCTGGACAGTCTTTTCTCGTACCGTCTGCCAGCAGCGGTAAGGCGCTGAAACTGGAGCCTGGCAGGTATCGACGAAGGGTCTCGGTTGGCAATTACTTCGGCTTGCCTACGTTTGGCCCAGAGCTGCAGGAGCCGAAGATCAGGCCTAGAGCGGGACTGCTCCTCCTTCCACTTATGGTGGGAGGCCTCCGTGAGGACATGGCGAAGCAGATCGATGGGGTCTGGGATGGACGCTGAGAGGGAAGCGTGGAGGGTGGATCGGGAGGCATCCCAGTTCACCACTGTGCACCGGCGACGAAGGCGACTCATTGATTCCGGAATAAGCCCGAGGCGAATTGGGTGGTGGTCGCTGCACCAGCAGTCCGGCTCTCGTTGCCAGGAGATCGTTTGTCTACCCAGCCACTACGAGAAGTCAGGTGAGTATTGGGGCATCCGGGCATGGGTACCAAGCCGTGTCGGGGTAGTAATATCATTCACCAGCGTAAAGCAGGCATCTGTGAAGTGCTCCAGGACCACTCGGCCACGCTCACTTGAGGCAGGGTATCCCCAGTCACAGTAGGGAGCATTGAAGTCCCCCGCGACAAGAATGGGGTAGCCAGGGTGAGTCCACTGTAGTTGGGTAAGCCAACCCAGCCTCAGGCGGGAGCACGACCACTGTAAGGGCGCACGTAAGACGACACCAGGATAACCACACAACGCGGAAGCTGCACCTTTACCGCCACCACCTCCTGCCAGGCTGAACTACTTCACTTAGACCTTATGCAAAGGCAAAAATGAGTATTGATGCAAAAAAACACACTTGAACATTGGCAGCGTACCTGTAAGCAAGGTCAAGGCCGTGAAGGCTCAGCCGTAGCCTCATCAGGACGAGCACAAGCTGCGTCGTCAAAGGTAGGATGAAGTTCCAGTACTAGTTCTCCGTTTCTTTCATCTGCCATTACCGCAGCTTTTTGGCATCAGGTTCAAGTAGGGACCAAAAACTGTCAAAGCGCTTTCTGGATATGGAGCCAGTGTAGTACCGCAGCTTCTTTTCGTCTTCTACAAGGGCTTTGTGCAGCTTCAGCCTTGCACCTCTTGACTTTCTTCTGCATGCAGGATAGCTCAAGCCGCAAGAACCTATTCTTCTGCTGAAGGCGTTCACACCTTTTTTGCTTCAGCGTAGTCCTGTTGAGAGCGTTTTAGCTGGTGGTTCAGCTCTTCAACATGCGCGTAAGCAGCTTCAGCGTTTAAATGCAGAGCATTTCTTCAACTCACGATGTCACCCGGCGTTGGCGTGCCTCGGCGTCCGCAACAGCCGTTCCAGGTGCGCCCTCTCCCCCACTCCTCCTCGCCTGCTCTCCGCTGCTCCTGCGGAGAGCACGAGCAGCGGAGCAAGGTTCAAGGAGCAAGGTTCTCTGCGTGCTCGGATCGCGTGCAGCAACAGGTGGGACTCCGCATGCGTCGTAGTTTAGCGCGGGAGCAACAACAGTTGTGGCGTGATCGTGACGTATTGGGACGTGGTCGTGGCGCGGTCGTGCCGTGATGGGGCGGTTCTCGGCGTTCGCTCTCGCTGTCAATTTCTTTCGAACCAGATAAAATCGGGTATGTGCGCCCCCCGAAAATGCTCTGCATTTGACGTTGCCCCTCTTGAGGGGGATGTTTTTTTCTACTAGCTCAGTTATTAGAATATTTTGTTCAGCAACTTTCTTGGGAAGCAGATCATAGCTTGACTCTTGGCTGCAGTAGACATGGTCCATGAGTAGATGAGTGCGTTGCTGTGCGGCGTCCTCAATGTCGCTGCTGCTACTAGGGATGGCAGAGACTGAGACTTCTCGGTAATGCTGGGGTGCCACAGTTGGACTGTTGGGGCCATAGGGAACATGAAAAAAATGTGGTTGTTCCCTCTTCCATAGCAACCGCTAAAGCACGAAAATGAAATGTGCCTTCACAGGAGCAGTTGAATGTTCATTGTGCATCGATATGAACTTCACATCGCTATTTATATTTCGTCAGTATGGCACCGTTATACCATCAACGTTAGACCATATACCATTACTACACGCATCAACGTTAGACGTTAGGATTGTACGCGCCGAAGCATTGCGCAAATCTGGCTGAAACCACAGGCGCTTGCAAAGCATCCGTGCGAACGAAACCAAACGGGTTATCAGCGAATCGTTTGGTGAACACACGGCCCACTGCAGCGAAAGGAGCAGCGGACCGTGCCACGAGCGCAAGGTTCGGATGTCGGAGTCGATCTAGGTTTCTCTGCAGGTTGCGCTGCGCGTCCCTCGTACACGTAGGCGCTGGCAGCACTATTTGAAGGGAAGGATATAAGGCCCGTTTGTCGTCCTTCTCAGGCGTTTATTCATAGCGCAGTCGGGAGACTCGCGTTGCGGTGAAAGATTCGGTGGTTCAAATCCCGCCGCAGCCAATCATATTTTTTTCTAGTTATATCACTTTCGTGATGGATATGACGTCAGTCAGATCTTTGTGGATCCCGGCATAAAACGATTTCGTGTTAAAAGAAAGCCATCTGTTTCAGTGATTCTACAACACATTGTGTGCAGCTGCAGGTAAGAATTTATATACTGCATTTTATATACCTTCACACTAGTTTACGTTTACTCGACATCAAAGCTTTTTTTACGCAGTAGCACAACCTTTAAGTAGTGTGGGGACCCTTGTTTCCCTACGCCTCGCCTGCACATGTTTTCGCGGGCTGGGAGCCGCCATTTTGGGCAGCCGGCGCGTCACGTCTTTCGTGACCTCTTCATGACCCCGCGCGACCCTCCGAACCGGCTCGCCGCGAACGTGTGCGCGAGGGCGCGAGGGAAGAAGGACCAGTTTGTCCCCTTCCTTTGCACCACCCTCTCCCTGACCAGGGGAAGACCTCCTCTCTTCTCCGAGCTGACCTGCGGGATGAACAAGCGCTCCGCCGGAGTGGACTGTGCGATTTGGTCGGGGATTGGTTGGCTCGGCAGTGCCTACGCCGAATACCCCGATGACGGTGAACCCAGTTGGCTCCACGGACTCTGCTGAGAGATTCTGCTCTGATCGGTCACACGGGATGCCTCCCCTGCTCCCGCGGTCGTGATGACGGATATCGAGGTCTGAGTCCTGCGGCTTGAGCGAGCGACAGGAGCAACTGTCTCCCCGCGAGCGAGAGTAGTGTTGTCTTGTATATGCCCTGTATCTGCCAGGCAATAAAGCCTCACTTTGGATGGGCGAAGCCTGTCTACCGCATGTGAGTACCCGAACCCGTGCGTGGGTCTTCGGATTCTGCAGAGCTAGTGTACGGTGCGTAGCGTTCCCTAGCGAAGCTAGCCGGGGTCCCCCTGCTATCCCGTACGTTAGCCCACAGTAGCCATTGCATGCATCAAGCCATAACAAAATATTCAGTGGTGCATAAGCAACAACGAAATGCTATTGCGCTGAATTGCTTGGGCTCAAATTACCTGTGTGCTTATCAGTGGTCGCCTCCTTTCCACCTTTTGTGGTCTCAGTGGGAAAATTGTGGGCACTCTGTTCGTGTAAGTCTTTTCCTCCTTCGAAGTGGGCACCGCATACTCGGTGTCCCGTGGTAGGGGTAAACTTGGAGAACCTGAGCACAAAACGTTCCAGCATTATTGCGTATGACACACTTCTATCACCGAGATGACTATACAGCGTTTCCAGGTTTCTTTTAAATGTCCAGTCTGTATGCTACCACTGCGAGACAACAGTGTCACTTCCTTTTGGTTTACGTACAAAAGGTTCCATATCAGTCAAGGGCAAATGTGAAATGGAATTTTAATTTTCATCCTTACACGTAAACGCCACACACACGTAAATTATACAGCTGTTTGTGCCACTCTTCTGCATAGCTGCAGCGAAATCGGCCGCGTGCATGCTCCAGGTAAGTATTTTGCGGAAAGGGGCGCATCACAGGGGCGCCGTCTGCTTCGAGGGTTATCCGCGAAAGCTTATCGCCCTTTGGCACAACGAGTACCGGCTAAGTCGTTGCAAGCGTGCCGTGAAGTACGTTACATCGTTTCTAAAAAAGCAATGTCTCGATGTACAGTAGAAATATTACGAGAGCCTCGTCAATGAGCTTTCCTTCTCCTTATGCCTGCATGATTGTCCCTTGCGCTGTAAAAAAAAAAACGCAAGCCACGCATGCGGTGCTGCACTTGCACAACATTAAAACCTAGAAGACCTCAGCACTAAGCACTACAACTCCTAATAATAATTAACTGTAGTCAGCTATAAAAAACGCTAGAATGAGAAGAATCGCTACAGAATAATCGGCATGCACAACCGCCAGCAGCGGCTGAGCTATCGAGTAAGAGTATACGCAGGTAGAGTGAGCAAAGATGATATTCTTTGGTATGTTAAGCTTATTGATTATAAATTCAGAGAAAAAAAACCACCGCAATACGCTTATTTAGTTTCAAAGCGGCACCATACATTTAATAAGCTGTCTTACCTACCGCCCCGTCCAGCCCTGTTGATACGTTGAATCCATGTCTCCAGAAGCTTTAGTTCCTTGGGAAAGACGTAGAAAGCCACGCCTGTATTTCTTGTGCTGTTGTAGCATCCAGGAACACAGCACATAAATCCTCCCATCGTAAGACGGCTCTGCACGATCAAAAATTCACAGCATATCCACGGGGTGAATGATGATGAGTGGGCGAAGCTCCTGAGGGGAAATGATCGGTAAAACCGTGACTCTTCAGTGAAAGTTCGCCCACTACATCTGTGTCCGAACGTAACGTCTAGAAAGTCTCGCTTAAACCGCGCGTCGGCACCTTGGGGCTGAGCTCACCTGATGCGTTTTGCAGACGCCTCACAAGCTCTCACTGCATCGGGGTCTGCCTGCCGATACGCGCGCTTTCTCGCCGCTTCCCGTTCTCTGACGTTTTGGAGATCCTGTTCGCGCCGCAGCCGTGCCGCTTCGCGTACGGCGGGGTCCTCGCGCCGTTGCCGTGACGCTTGGGCCTCTCGTTCTCGAACGCTGGGATCTTGGCGGCGTCGTCGCGCAGCCAGACGACACGCTTCGGCCTCCCACTCTCGTACGGCGGATCTTGGCGGCGGCGTCGCGCAGCTTCACGGAGCGCTTCTGCCTCGCTGGCTCGCACATCTGCAGCCTTATCCATCGGGCGACTCCGAGCGCGCGCCTACAGCGAACGGATTTTATTACAACGCTCCCCGCCATCTAGTAAACAATCCAAGCGCATCTTTTCATCATATACAAGTACCGCCATCTAGTAAACAATCCAAGAACTAAACTAGAGGTACCCACGCCATCTAGTAAACAATTCAAGAACTAAACTAGAGGTGGCTACATACATACGTCGAGGATGGACAGACCCACGCCCTAAGGAGCTTCACCCCTAAAAAATCCCTTCGAAAGGGCATGCTCAGGCACTCCGGCAGAGTGGTGCGGCCGGAAGACAACAAGTGCCAGCATCAACCGCGGCTGCCGCGGCAGCGGTGGCGTCGCGAAACTGGCCCATGGGATCAGTCTATTAAAAACTGCTTCACAGTTATAGTATTGAGATAGTCGCCTGAGTCATTGATTAGGTTAAACGTCACAATGATGAAACTAGGGATTGTGAGGTATCAAATTGAAGGTCTCAGTGAGGGGAATCACATGAGACAAATTCAAAATTGCTTCCTAGTGGTCGGCATGAGATAGTCACGTGAGTCATAGATTGGGTTAAAGTCAAAAGTAATCTAGAGCTCTCGTGGTCCAGGTGCTCAGCCACGGCGCGTTAAACCCCCATAATTTGAATTTCCAACTAAAATCTGCTTCCTTTGCAGCAAATGTCATCGACAGACAGTAGTTTTCAACCACCCACTCCTGTAACACCCCCTTCTCTCCGCCCCACGCTGGTCTCCTCAAGCCAAAAAAAAAACTCTAGCCGCCGTCGGGAAAAGAGTGCTGTCAATCACGAAGCACAGCCATTTTAAAGGCAGGTGTAGTAAAATTGTAACCTTTTCCAGCAGTCCCATGGCGGCACCTGATTGCAGTGCCAGAATTTCCTGTATAGTAAAAAATTTTGGGTTTATAAACGACTTCATGCTCTAGAGGTTGTTCAAGCCGCTGACGGAACGAGTGGCGCCACAGTCACGTGATGCACCGCCAGGATGACTGTCCCAAGAATCCCCGTTCGACGTCGCCCTTTTTTCAGGGAGTGCGCGGGGTGGAACAGCACCATGAGGGTGCGCCCTTCAAGAAGTTCGCAGGGTTAACTCTTTTTAGGTAACTCCACTATGATTTTTTTCTGCTCCTTACTAATGTAATGAATAAATCGACATACATGTATCTCAATATTGAGATATCTGTTTGTGTCGTCTCGGTACAACTATTTACAACTATGTGAGTAATAAACCCAGTTTGTAATCTATTCCACCATGAAGATAACGAAAGTTAGAAAGAGGCTGTAACCACCTCTTTCGTACAACCGGTAACACCGTCTTAGGAGTGTTCACTTTTTCTTGTACTTTGAGGACATTCTTCCTTTGCTTCTCCTTAAGTCGCTTCTCGCTTCGTGTTCTCCAGCTGTGCCTCTCAACCTATGGACACTGGTTGGAATTGGAGTGACGTGGGTCTTCGATTGGTTGGTGCTTCACCACACAACCATAACCACAACACCAATACTAGCTATGCCCGATATGCTTGAAAGAAACTTGAATACCTCCACATTTCTAGCAATACGGCGGATGCATTGGAACTGTCCTATGTGTTTCTCGATGAAATTTTAATAGCGCATAGCCCGTTCTGCATGGTGCGAATTTAGTTGCGAATTCGCATTTGCGGCACTGTTCGCATTTGTGGCACTGTATCTGCGGGCAACAGGTATTGAAGAAAAATGTTTTATGTATATTGTATAACATGTGATTCTCATTACAGGAAATGTGCGGTTTTTTGTATATTTCTTTATTTACTATTTTTACTGTATTGCTGGATCTTATTGCTAAGCACGCATATTTGATTTGAACATGTCCTCTACTGTGAACTCCTCTATTGTTGACTCCAGAGGGTCAGGAGCCCTCGTCAGGCACTCAATGCCGTTAGCTCCTGCCCCTTCGGGAGGGATTGTAACAACGTCTGCTGAAAAATAAAGTCTCCTTCTTCTTCTAGTAAAACGACCTATTTTGTAGCTTCGGCAGCAACGAAAATCGATTGTTAGGATTGTTTCAGCTTGGGAAACAAAACAACATATTGCCGCACTATTGATGCAGCAGCTACGAATTCGCACATAATTCGCACCCTGTAGAGCGGGCTTATGGCACCCTACTTGAATTTACGCAAAGGTAATAGATCAATTATTGCCACATGTGCGGTTCCAGAACATGAATACTTATCCGCCCACTTTCATTCCAAGACCGTATGAATTCGAGGCGTCGACGAAAAATGGTTACGATTATCATTCTAACGATCGTTCTTATGCATCGCATTAGTTAGACATCTTGTATTTCATCACATAGCTTAGCTTTAGGGCTCACTTCTTTCGAACCGTTACAAAATATATATCCGAGACCGACTTCTTTTTTTTGCAGGGACTGAAAAAAATGAACCCGTATTAAGAAATAAACCTGTGAGGTTCTCACTCTGTTCCATACTGCACGTTGTGTTACTTTACCATCGGGCCCCGCGTGGGCAAACTGCATAACGTAAGCATGAGCGCGAAAGTTGTGCAAGTCATGTATTCGCACGGAGTGTTCTGTGAAGGCCGCATCACCTTGGGTACACAAGCGGCTGCCCAAGGAATGCTTCACCTTATTATATTTCATTTTATGAGCAACAATATGAGATTACGATCGAAACTGCGTACCATACGTTATACCACTCTCGCACTGCAGAATAAATTATCTTTAGAGTTAATGACATATGTTCTAAATGTCAAAATTTCAGCGCTACACGACAACACCAAAGGACATTTGAAGGGAATGACAATTAGCAGCTAACTGAGGTTCGAGAGCTCATGCAGAACGAAATGAGTACCTTCGACAGCAGTGTGGCGTAACCAGAGAAGACAGTTCAGCAATACACCAAAAAATACGGTTTCTAAAAACAGTCAGCAAACATCTTTCTCCTCATGTTGTTTTTAAAATAAAGAAAGACATACAAGTACTCGCTAAAAGAAAATGCCGTCCACAATGCGCGCTCTACGCTAATACGGATGTTTCGCGCATTTGTCTCGGCTTGTGATGTCTACTGATGCCACCTATTTCGGCGATTTTTTATATATATTTTTAAAATATACCCTTGTTATATTTCAAAAAATAGTTTGTGTGAAAACATTCTAGATCGATACCTATATTTGATCTCTCCCAAGGCCTAGTGGCATTACTTTGATATTAACCCGATCTATGATTCAAAGAACTATTTCAACCAGAAGCAATTTTTAATTTGTCCCACATCTTTCCCAGAACGGAGACCTTTAATTTTTTACCTCACAAGCCCTAATTTTATAACTTTGACTTTTAAGCAAACCCATGTCTCACGTGACTATCTCATAACTGCAATTGCGAAGCAATTTTTAATTTGTCTTACGTTACTCCCTTCACTAAGACCTTCTCTTTGATACCTCACAAGCCCTAGTGGCATCAATTTGACTTCTAATCCAATCTATGACTACCGTGACTATCTAATGACCATAACAAGGAAGCGATTACCCTCATTGAGAACTTTAATTTGATACCTCACAAACCCCCCAGACATCACTTTGAGTTCTAACCCAATCTGACTCACCTGATTATCTCATGACTATAACAAGGAAGCGACGTTTAATTTCTCTCACGTGATTCCCCTCACGTAGACCTTCTATTTGATACTTCACAAGACCTAGTGGCATCACTATGACTTTTACCCCAATCTATGACTGACGTGGCGATCTCATGACTGTAACTAGGAAGCGATTTTTATATTGTCTCACGTGATTTTCCTCATCGAGACCTTTAATGTGGTACCTGGGAAGACCCACTGGCATCACTTTGATTTTTAACCTAATCTATGACTCACGTGACTATCTCAAGACTATAACTATGAAGCAATTTTCACTTTGACCCACGTGATTCCCCGTATCGAGATCTTTAATTGATGTCTCACAAGCCCTAGTTTCATCACTTTGACTTCTAACCTAATCTATGACTCACGTCACTATCTCATAACTGTACCTACAAAGCAATTTTATTGGTTCCCCGTGATTCGCCTCATCGAGACATTTAATTTTATACCTCACAAGCCCTACTGGCATCACTTTGACTTGTAACAGAATCTATAACTCACTTCATTATCTCATGTCTATAACGAGGGAGCAATTCTAAATTTCCGCCATGGGATTCCCCTCATCGAGAACTTATTTGATACCTCTCAAGCCCTTGTTACAACACTTTGACTGAATCCAACCTGACTAATCAATAACTAGTTACCCTAAAAACTTATTACCCTTTACCTTCCGGCTTTACTGCTTCGGGAAAACCACAGAGTGAGCGAGGACAGCGCTCGCGCGCAAAAAAAAGCACGAGCCACACCTGCGGATGAGATGGCTAACTTTCCCTCTCCAACTTCCATTTTCCGCCGCTACGGCAAAAAAGTGGCGCTAGGGTCGAGCGCAAACTCCATGTTCCGGTCCCTCAGGGTTTCTGTCGCCCGAGCGCTGGGCCCCCCCTCCGTCCCTCGCCGCTCTTCCACATGGGAACTCAACCACACCTTAGGCAACATTTTCATATAGCACGTCCACACCGTTATTTGCTGAGTTTCCCAATTAGCGGCTTCGCGTGGAGAGCGAGATGATCGAAGTTCTCCACAAGCATTCACGGCTGCACGGCCGGGCCCTCGGGAATCTCTAGACCCAACAATGATGGCGGCTTCCAAGGGATTCATAGAAGGCCGTAGACTCTTCGTAGATTCTGGTAGAGCTGATAGTGGCTTCGCATAGACTCGTAGAAGGTTCGTAGAAACTTCGTGGACTCTGGTAGAGCTTATATCATTGGTGGAGTTCGACACCTCCCGCCTGAATGGTCGGGGGTGTTGACGTTTTTTTTATTTTGTTCACGTCACAAGACGGTGTCCGCGCATAAGCATAGTGGCATATGAACCCTCTCAATGAACTCGTACCCTCCTCTATACCAACCCTGTAACGACACTTCGACTTCCATTCGGCTGGTGCCCTTCCGCGAATCACTTCGTTATACCGATCTGAAACATGGAGGATTGCACGACTTTTAGATGCGACGCATCTCTTGCTCTGAGGCATGTACCTTCTGCGTCGGTGTTGTCCGGCGTCCGCACGGCAGCTGCGCATGCACGACTCTCCTCCCGCCTTCTCTCCGACAGCTGTGCCCGCAACGCTCTCACTCGGCCTCATTATCATGAACAGCTGTGTGCGCGCGCTTCGTTCGCTTCACTCCGCTCCCGTCGCGAGAGCGTGCGCATGCGCGACTCTCCTCTGTTGTCTACTCTCTAGAAGGCGCTGTGAATATAAAGCAGGTATCGCGCTGCCGCGGTTCAGTCAGTCCCGCTCTCGTTACACTTCGCGTCACTTTGCTTGACGACTGCGTGCTTGATTTGATTCTTCCGTTCAAGACGTGATGGAAGCACGGTCACTTCATGAAAAGTAAAATTAAGCCCATCTTCCCGTGTATGAGAACACTCGCATCTGATGGAATGCATCATACGTGTTCATAACACGTTTCACCCGATGTAGAGAATCAACCCAATCGAAACGCAATTGAACCACCAGATGCATCGCATCACACCACGGTTCCCTCACAGGAAGATGGGCGTAATTTTTTTACGTCCGTCTAAACCAGGACAGCGCAACTGACGAAGAATAAGATACGCATACAGCGCTGTGGCTCGTTCATTGCCTTCGTCTGAAAAGTTTTGGAATAAATATTAAACTATGGGTAGAATTCATGGCTACAGGATTATATTTAACCTTTCGGGGATTCCTTTCGGGTTTATTCTTTTAAATCCGATTCGGCCCACGCTACGTAACCACGAATTTTTGTTTGGGCACTGTACCCGAATCCGCCCGAAATT
The DNA here is from genome assembly GCA_013339765.2 of Haemaphysalis longicornis. Classification (NCBI taxonomy): domain Eukaryota; kingdom Metazoa; phylum Arthropoda; class Arachnida; order Ixodida; family Ixodidae; genus Haemaphysalis; species Haemaphysalis longicornis. The sequence continues at coordinate 149,714,204 of CM023452.1, read as the reverse complement.
CCACACCTGAGCCTGTTCACCAGTTGGTTTTTGACGGAAAGTTTGAATGGTAATTGATAAGGACTTGTGATCGGTTCGTGTGAGGAGGAGGACCTAACGAGAGGAAGGTTATAGAAGGGGAAAAGGGATAAGGACAGCGAAGGTAATGGAGTGGGGAGTGGGGAAAAGGGTAGAGAGTAGACCAGGAAGAGAATGGTGCAGATGAAGGAATGGGTACGCGAGTAGGGTGGGAGAGAGGGGGATATTGGCGGGAAGGAGAGTAGAGAAAGAGGAGAAAGGAAACGGGATACAGGGATAGACGGGCAAGATAGGAGAGAATACATAGGGTTTCCCAGAAAATAACTAATGTACGGGGCGACGTCTGAGTGCTCATGTCATTTATTGTTCTCCATTGCCCCCCCTACTTTCTTTATTCAGGGACATATATGAACACTGAGAGACGAGGCCCATTAATAGTGTTTACTGCAACGTTCCAGAAGAGAGAACCTTGCAACACACGACGGTGACGATTATGCACACATGATGAAGAAAAACTGCCGCATGGGCTGGTGCTGACGAGTATGTGCAGATGAAGACGAAGTGCAGGAATGTCCCCCGGATTTGTTCATTACCAGGAGTAGGGTGAAGAATTAGTGATAAATTAGAATTAGAATAAAGGGAGACTTAGGCGATAGAGAATTCCTGAGCACAATTCCTGCATTTCGCCTTTATCTGTAAATACCCATCACATCAGCAGGAGACCAGGCGACAGCTCACCCTTCATTGTATGCATACAGATCTGCTGCCAGAAAACATGAATCCCGAGAGAGAGAGAGAGAGAGAGAGAGAGAAAGAGAGAGAGAGAGTTTTTTTATCAGAAGAGAAACAAAAGTAGACTCAGCCGATAACCGCCTTCGGGTTGAGAGCACCTCAATCAAGACTGAGTCTAGGAGGGGGATAGACAGGAAAGAGGGTGGACAGAAAAAACGAAAGGAAAGAGAGAATACTACCACAACTGTATCAGGGCAGCAAGGGTTCAAGCCCTCGTTGAATTACACGCCCAGGATAATCACTCTCGCTATGCAGATGCGGCGGAATATCAACATGAAGCCGTACTCTGCCTTTGCCATAGAGGCAACCACACTGGACACTGTGACGACGGTAAGCGTCAAATGCAACGAGGCAGCATGGGCAGATGAAGGTGGTCATCGCCCTTGTCATTACCAACGCAGGCTCTCGATATTCTGGAGGGAAGAGGAGGGGTTGGAGAGTGGTGGACGGGCCGAGTTAAATTTGAAGGAGTATAGGACGGTTCTGCCGGTGTGGGTTAGAATAAGCCGGGATAGTTGGGCCTGTCGGTGTGCTTCTATATATTTAAATGGTGTGTTAAAAGTGCCTGTGTGGAGTAGAGAATCCGAAGCAGCAATGGGGGCTAGCTGTAGCATACGGTGATATAGTGCGCGTCGTATGGCCTTTGTTAGTGTCATTTCGGTGTGGGTGATGGCGAGATATGGTAGGGTACACGTGATGCGTGGGCTGAAAAGGGCGTGGGTAATCTTGAGGAGGTCTGACTACCTAGGGCCATGTCCTTTCGCGGTGACGCGCTGTAGAAGTCCCGATATTTGGTCTGCATGGGTCTTGAGTAGGTGGATGGTGTGAGTGTTGAGTCGATTTTGTTGGATAGTGAGCCCTAGTACTTTGATGTGGTTTGCTAGATGTTATGGCAGAGTCCGACAAAGCGACTTGGATGTTAAGTGTCAATTGTTTGGGTCGGTGAGTGGGTGGGAGTAGAAGGAGCTGTGATTTGTGGGGAGAGCAGGATAGTGCTGCTGCAGCCGCTGTTCGCTGTGATTGCTGTGCCGCTAGTTGGATTGTGTGTTGGATATACGCGTTGCTGCATCGTGATATCCATACTGTTATATCGTCGGCGTACAAAGCGCTGTGTAGTGTGGGTATTTGTAGCAGAGCTCGAGCAAGGGGTATTACAGCTAGATTGAATAGCGGGGGAGCGTATTGAGCCCGTGGGCTGCCTTTGTCGGGGTAATTGAAATTGAGATAATGTTAAAAGACCAAGTCGGGGAGTTGCTGTGCGGTCCATGAGGAAAGCTGGCACGTTACCATAGCAGCGCTCTCCGACTTGCAAATGCTGAAGTTGTCCAGAATACAGGAATGGCTCACATTGTCGAAATCCTTAGTGAGGTCTACGGGTAGTATAGCTGAAGTGTCTCGTTAGGGTGGGTTTGGTAATAGGTGCTGGTGGAGTTGGAGGTGAATGTCGTTGGTGCTGAGGTGGCGTCGAAAGCTGAACATGTTGTGGGGTAAGCATCGATGTCATCAAGAGGTTGAGTTAATCTCGAGAGGACCACGTGCTATAGGAGTTTGCCAATGCAAGAGGTGAGCGCACTGGGTCTCAGGTTTCGATAATGTAGTCGTTTTGGGGGTTTTGTGATTATGGTAATCGTGGCTGTGCGGTTGGTTTCTCGGAGTGTACTGTGAGCCCAGCCGTCGTTAAAGTGTTCGGGCGAAGTATCGATGCACGCGTCGTCTGGGCTTCAGAGAGCTGAATATGTAATACCGTCTGGGCCTAGGGTGGTGTTACGATTTAGGTTTTGCAGGGCGGCCGTAATCTCGGCTTTTGTGAAAGGAGTGATTAGTTTGGAGTTAGGAGGTGCTGGGTATTGCACGGTGAGGGGCATTGCGGGTGTGGGGCGGAAAGGGGTTGCGGTTGCCCAATGTAGATGTCGGTCTATGGGATCGGTCTATTAAAACTGCTTCCCAGGTAAGTATTGAGATGGTCGCCTGAGTCATTGATTAGGTTAAACGTCACAATGATGAAACTAGGGATTGTGAGGTATCAAATGAAGTTCTCGATGAGGGGAATCCCATGGGGGAAATTTAAAATTGATTCCTGGTTATAGACATGAGATAATGAAGTGAGTCATAGATTCTGGTTACAAGTCAAAGTGATGCCACTAGGGCTTGCGAGGTATCAAATTAAATGTCTCGATGAGGGGAATCCCATGGGATAAATTAAAAATAAGTCCCTGGTTATAGTCATGAGATAGTCATGTGAGTCATAGATTGGGTTAAAAGTCAACGTGATGCCACTAGGGCAAGTGAGGTATCAAATTGCAGCTCCAGGGCTTCCGAATAACACGTTATCTACCTCTGCCCGATCGCGAAAGGCAGCCACGGCGCTGACCGTACCCCGCACAGGGGTCGCTTGCTTTTATTAAAAAAGTCTGTTTGAGCGTATTTTAACCATAAATAGACATCTTTTCTGAATTCAGTGTCACAAAAACTATAAAAGAATACCCCAATAGGTTTTTGTAAAGCTCTTCAACAGCCCTCTAAGAGCATGCCAATTTTTTATATGTTCGGAACCTTCTTTAATAATTTTTGATATTTTTCTGAAACACATGAAAAGAAACTTTTTTTCACTCCCTTCACTATGTCATGGAAATGTACATCTCTACTGAGATGTGCATCTCCTTGCAAATCGAATGAACGCTTTTCTTTTATATATAAATTAAACTCATTCATTTGTTTTGCTTATTTATTGCTACTTTGCTTAGTCGTGGCCGATATGCCATGTGGAGCAACGTAGCACCAACACAATGCTGTATCAGGATGGTAAAGATATCTACAGTGCTTTACGTATTTACTGTAGTAAACAAATATAGACATTACGAACCAGCGTGCTTAGGAAGCAGCTTTACATGCCCTGTCAGTCTTATGACAGTAACTGAAAATACATCCTACTGCAGTGGCTAAGTTGTGCTGCTGAGCCCAAGGACGCAGGTTCGCCCCCGGCCGCGACGCCTGCTATTCATATTGAGGAGAAAAAACGCGCTTGTTCGTCGAGATTTTGTTGCGTGTTAAAGATCCCAAGGCGGTCAAAAGTAATCTAGAGCTCTCGTTGGTCCAGGTGCTTCAGCCACGGCGCGTTAAACCACCATACTTTGAATTTCCAACTAAAATCTGCTTCCTTTGCAGCAAATGCCATCGACAGACAGTAGTTTTCGGCCACCCACTCCTGTAACACCCCCTTCTTTCCTCCCCACGCTTGTCTCCTCAAGCCACAAAAAAAAACTCGAGCCACCGTCGGGAAAAGAGAGTTGTCAATCCCGAAGCACAGCCATTTTAAAGGCAGGTGTAGTAAAATTGTAACCTTTTCCAGCAGTCCCATGGCGGCACCTGATTGCAGTGCCAGACTTTCCTGTATACTATGAAATTTGGTATAAACGACTTCATGCTCTAGAGGGTATGTTCAAGCCGCTGACGGAACGAGTGGCGCCACAGTCACGTGATGCACCGTCCAGGATGACTGTCACCAATAACCCCTGTTGCGACGTCGCCCTTTTTTCAGGGAGTGCGCGGTGGAACAGCACCATGATGCGCCCTTCAAGAAGTTCGGCATGGTTACTCTTTTTAGGTAACACCACTAGGATTTTTTTCTGCTCCTTACTAATGTAATGAATAAATCGACATACATTTATCTCAATATTGAGATACCTGTTTGTGTCGTCTCGGTACAACTATTTACAACTATGTGAGTAATAAAGCCCAGTTTGTAATCTATTCCACCGTGAAGATAACTTAAGTTAGGAAGAGGCTGTAACCACCTCTTTCGTACAACCGGTAACACCGTCTTAGGAGTGTTCACTTTTTCTTGTACTTTGAGCACATTCTTCCTTTGCTTCTCCTTAAGTCGCTTTTCGCTTCGTGTTCTCCAGCTGTGCCTCTCAACCTATGGACACTGGTTGGAATTGCTGTGACGTGGGTCTTCGATTGGTTGGTGCTTCACCACACAACCATTACCACAACACCAGTACTAGCTACGCCCGATATGCGTGAAGGAAACTTGAATACCTCCACATTTCTAGCAATACGCCGGATGCATGAGAACTGTCCTATGTGTTTCTCGATGAAATTTTAATAGCGCATAGCCCGTTCTGCATGGTGCGAATTTAGTTGCGAATTCGCATTTGCGGCACTGTTCGAGTAGTAAAACGACCTATTTTGTAGCTTCTATTTTGTAGCTTCGGCAGCAACGAAATTCTATTGTTAGGATTGTTTCAGCTTGTGAAACAAAACAACATATTGCCGCACTAGTGATGCAGCAGCTACGAATTCGCTCATAATTCGCACCCTGTAGAGCGGGCTTATGGCACCCTACTTGAATTTACGCAAAGGTAATAGATCAATTTTTGCCACATGTGCGGTTCCAGAACATGAATACTTATCTGCCAACTTTCATTCCAAGACCGTATGAATTCGAGGCGTCGACGAAAAATGGTTACGATTATCATTCTAATTATCGTTCTTCTGCATCGCATTAGTTAGACATCTTGTATTTCATCACATAGCTTAGCTTTAGGGCTCACTTCTTTCGACCGTTACAATATATATATCCGAGACCGACTTCCTTTTTTTGCAGGGACTGAAAAAAATCAACCCGAATTAAGAAATAAACCTGTGAGGTTCTCACTCTGTTCCATACTGCACGTTGTGTTACTTTACCATCGGGCCCCGCGTGGGCAAACTGCATAACGTAAGCATGAGCGCGAACGTTGTGCAAGTCATGTATTCGGACGGAGTGTTCTGTGAAGGCCGCATCACCTTGGGTACACAAGCGGCTGCCCAAGGAATGCTTCACCTTATTAATATTTCATTTTATGAGCAACAATATGAGATTACGATCGAAACTGCGTACCATACGTTATACCACTCTCACACTGCAGATTAAATTATCTTTAGAGGTAATGACATATGTTCTAAATGTCAAAATTTCAGCGCTACACGACAACACCAAAGGACATTTGAAGGGAATGACAATTAACAGCTAACTGAGGTTCGGGAGTTCATGCAGAACCAAATGAGTACCTTCGACAGCAGTGTTGCGTAACCAGAGGAGACAGTTCAGCAATACACCAAAAAATACGGTTTCTAAAAACAGTCAGCAAACATCCTCCTCCGGATGTTGTTTCTAAAATAAAGAAAGACATACAAGTACTCGCTAAAAGAAAATGCCGTCCACAATGCGCGCTCTACGCTAATACGGATGTTCCCCGCATTTGTCTCGGCTTGTGATGTCTACTGATGCTACCTATTTCGGCGATTTTTTATATATATTTTTAAAATATACCCTTGTTATATTTCAAAAAATAGTTTGTGTGAAAACATTCTAGATCGAGACCTATATATGATCTTTCCCAAGGCCTAGTGGCATTACTTTGACACTTAACCCGATCTATGACTCAAAGAACTATTTCAACCAGAAAAATTTTTTAATTTGTCCCACATCTTTCCCAAAACGGAGATCTTTATTTTCTACCTCACAAGCCCTAATTTCATAACTTTGAGTTTTAACCAAATCCATGTCTCACGTGACTATCTCAAACCTGTAATTGCGAAGCAATTTTTAATTTGTCTTACGTTACTCCCTTCACTAAGACCTTCTCTTTGATACCTCACAAGCCCTAGTGGCATCAATTTGACTTCTAATCCAATCTATGACTACCGTGACTATCTAATGACTATAACAAGGACGGAATTTTTAATTTGTCCCACGTGAATTACCCTCATTGAGACCTTTAATTTGATACCTCACAGACCCCACAGGCATCACTTTGAGTTCTAACCCGATCTGACTCACGTGATTATCTCATGACTATGTTTAATTTGTCCCCGCGTGATTTCCCTCATCGATGCCTTTATTTTGGTACCTCACACGACCTAGTGGGATTACTTTGAATTTAGCCCAATCAATTACACACATGACTGTCTCATAACAATAACAAGGAAGCAATTTTTAATTTCTCTCACGTGATTCCCCTCACGTAGACCTTCTATTTGATACTTCAGAAGACATATTGGCATCACTATGACTTTTAACCCAATCTGTGACTCACGTGGCGATCTCATGACTGTAACTAGGAAGCGATTTCTATATTGTCTCACGTGATTTTCCTCATCGAGACCTTTAATGTGGTACCTGAGAAGACCCACTGGCATCACTTTGATTTTTAACATAATCTATGACTATAACTATGACTATAACTATGAAGCAATTTTAAATTTGACCCACGTGATTCCCCTTATCGAGATCTTTACTTGATGTCTCACAAGCCCTTGTTTCATCACTTTGACTTCTAACCTAATCTATGACTCACGTGACAATCTCATAACTGTACCTAGGAAGCAATTTTTATTGGTTCCTCGTGATTCGCCTGATCGAGACATTTAATTTTATACCTCACAAGCCCTACTGGCATCACTTTGACTTGTAACAGAATCTATGACTCACTTCATTATCTCATGTCTATAACCAGGGAGCAATTTTAAAATTCCCCCATGGGATTCCCCTCATTGAGAACTTATTTGATACCTCTCAAGCCCTTGTTACAACACTTTGACTGAATCCAAACTGACTAATCAAAACTAGTTACCCTAAAAACTTATTACCCTTAACCTTCCGGCTTTACTGATTCCGGAAAACGACACAGTGAGCGAGGACAGCTCTCGCGCGCAAAAAAAAGCACGAGCCACACCTGTGGACGAGATGGCTAACTTTCCGTCCCCAACTTCCGTTTTCCGCCGCTACGGCAAAAAAGTGGCGCTAGGGTCGGGCGCAAACTCCAGGTTCCGGTACCTCAGGCTTTCTGTCACCCGAGCGCTGGGCTCCCCCTCCGTCCCTCGCCGTTCTCCCACATGGTCACTCAACCACACCATAGGCCACATTTTGATATAGCATGTCCACACCGTTATTTGCTGAGGTTTCCAATTAGAGGCTTCGCGTGGAGAGCGAAATGATCGAAGTTCTCTACAAGCATTCACGGCTGCACGGCCGGGCCCTCGGGAATCTCTAGACCCAACAATGATGGCGGCTTCCAAGAGATTCATAGAAGGCCGTAGACTCTTCGTAGATTCTGGTAGAGCTGATAGTGGCTTCGCATAGACTCGTAGAAGGTTCGTAGAAACTTCGTAGACTCTGGTAGAGCTTATATCATTGGTGGAGTTCGACACCTCCCGCCTGAATGGTCGAGGGGTGCTGACGTTTTTTTTTTTTGTTCACGTCACAAGACGGTGTCCGCGCATAAGCAGAGTGGCACATGAACCCTCTCCATGAGCTCGTCTTCTCCTCTATACCAACCCTGAAACGACACTTCGACTTCCATTCGCCTGGTGCCCTTCCGCGGATCACTTCTTTATACCGATCTGAAACATGGAGGATTGCACGACTTTTAGATGCGACGCATCTCTTGCTCTCATGCATGTACGTTCTGCGTCGGCCTTGTCCGGCGTCCGCACGACAGCTGCGCATGCGCGACTCTCCTCCCGCCTTTCTCCGACAGCTGTGCCCGCAACGCTCTCACTCCGCCTCATTATCGTGAACAACAGCTGTGTGCGCGCGCTTCACTCGCTTCGCTCCGCTTCCGTCGCGCAAGCGTGCGCATGCGCGACTCTCCTCCGTTGTCTCCTCTCTTTGAGGCGCTGTGAATATAAAGCGGGTATCGCGCTGCCGCGGTTCAGTCAGCGCTCGCTCTCGTTCGACTTCGCGCACTTTGCTTGATGACTGCGTGCTTGACTTGATTCTTCCGATGAAGACATGAAGGAAGCACGGTCCCTTCATGAAAAGTAAAATTAAGCCAATCTTCCCGTGTATGAGAACACTCGCATCTGATGGAATGCATCATGCGTGTTCACAACACGTTTCACCCGATGTAGAGAATCAACCGAATCGAAACGCAATTGAACCCCCAGATGCATCGCATCACACCAGGGTTCCCTCGCGGGAAGATGGGCGTAATTTGTTTAAGTCCATCTAAACCAGGACAGCGCAACTGACGAAGAATAAGATACGCATACAGCGCTGTGGCTCGTTGATTGCCTTCGTCTGAAAAGTTTTGGAATAAATGTTAAACTATAGGTAGAATCTATGGCTACAGGGTGTGGGGATCCTAATTGGGGCTACTCCCAATTACGCGAGCACGTAGTTGTTAGAAGAAAATTCACCAACACATCCCAGAAGAACTTATTCGGCGTCCCTTTCAAAATTGCGTTTCATTAAGTTCACTTCACCTTCCGTGTTGCCCCCTCTCCGCGCTCCCGACGATTCAACTACCTCCTCCACCTTGGAATCTCCAGCCCTGCTATTTAGAACTCTTCTGCCGGCTGACGACCACCGACATGACACCCTCGCTCATCGAGCTTTGAGGACACTGATTGTACAAGTTCCGTACGTTCAGGCATCTCAAGACTATGCTTTCACCTGGCATGAACTTCGATCAGCTGCTCGAAATATAAATCTCAAATCAGCTCCTGGACCCGACGGCATAACCGGTAATATGTTGACCCTCCTGGTCGGACGAACTTCTTCATTTCTGCTTACCTTATTCAATGCGTGCCTCACTCTTTGTCATTTTCCGTCAGTGTGGAAGGAAGCGAGGGTGACGTTTCTGCTAAAACCAAACCGGCCTCCAGATGATCCTTCATCATACAGGACCATCTGTATTTCGTCCTTGCTTGGCAAGCTTTTGGAGCGCATGCTCAATGGACGCCTTTACTTCTTTCTACACGAGTCGGGTCTGCTACACGTGAACCAGTACGGCTTTAAGCAAGGACAAAGTACCACCTCGGTGCTCCACTCTCTGTGCTCGCGCCTTCAGGCTTGGCGTGACGAAGGATCATTGGTCCTCCTTATATCTTTGGATTTCAAGGGGGCATTTGATTCTATCTGGCACCCGTATTTGCTGTACTTTTTGCGAACACACGGGTGCCCTTCGAACATTTATAGCCTGCTCCAGTCATTTTTGCACCACAGGGTGGTTCATTACAATGGCTATGCTGGGTGCGTGCAGGCGCAAACCGTGAGAGGCAGCCCGCAAGGCTCGCCGCTCAGTCCCCTACTCTGAAATATTGTGATCCACGACCTACTCTGCCTTCCTGTATCGCCGGATGTGCACCTGCAAGCTTACGCTGACGACACGGTCGTTGTAGTCAAGGGTAAGACGCGGCGGGCCATTGAGCATCTTGCCAATGAGACCCTTGAGCAAGTGTCAAAATGGACACGCACGGCTAAGCTGCAACTCAACCCCACCAAATGTACTTGCCTCCTGATTTCTAGGGGAGAGCGGGGAGCGCAGCGGAAGCCGACAATCAAGCTGGGCGGAACAACATTGCAGCAGGTCACAGAATTAAAGCTACTGGGAGTTGTCTTTGACAGGCACTTGACATTCGTTGCCCACGCGAATCACCTCCGCGGCCGAGTTGAAAAGATGTGTACTGCACTCATCGCATTTGCGAGGTTGCACTCGTTTTTAGACCGAAACCACCTCCGGCTCCTCTACCACCGCATCATTCTGCCAGCCATCACTTATGCAGCACCGGCATGGTGGGGTGACCGGCAGCATTATTCGCTTAAGGCAAAGATTCACTCCTTGATGCGCTCTCCGCTTTTTGTAGTGACTGGCACTTACACGACCACCCGTACCGCAGCGCTAGAGGTGTTGGCCAATTCACTTCCCTTGTCCATCCTTTTAGACATTGAAACGCGTCTTTTCAATTTGTTTCACCTTAAACGGCCTGTTGATTTACCCAATACACGTGTTTCTCCAACGGAGGTGGACCACCCTCTAGACTGGACATGCGGTCATCTTGCTCTTCATTGTGGAATCCCGCACAACAGAATCGACTCTCAAACGGCTTCACGACTCTTTACAAGTCCAGGGTTACACGCATATACGGACGGTTCTTTCACCATGACATCTGCTGGTGCCGCATTCGTCGTGTTCAGTGCTCCGGACCGTATAGTAACGACCCAACGCTTCCGGATTAGCCCTGCCACAAGCTCCTATGTTGCGGAAGCGATTGCTCTACATCGTCTATTCCTCTACCTTCAAAATAACACGCCCTCGAGCACTGTTTTTGTCTATACTGACTGTTTATCCCTACTCCTTGCTCTCGAAAACCCCCTCAACACATCCGACACTATTCACCAAATTCAGAACAGCTATCGATTGTTGGTTTCCTCTGTTGCCGTTTTCCTGTTTCACGTTCCTGGACACTCGGGGGTGTGGGGAAACGAGCTTGCCGACTTCGCTGCCAAAGCTGCGGCGACCATTGGTGAAGAGGTGGGGGCGCGTGCCTCAAAGCCCATCGTCAGGAAGAGATATTTGAGGGCCGGTCCGTTAGAGTGGCAGGAGCGATGGAACACCGACAACGCTGACACTGAGTTGTTTCGCTGGGTTCCCAGCATGCTCGCTATACCGCGCTGCTTTCCTCCGCCCAGACGACTCGCCCACATAGTTACCGGACATGGCCGTTTTCCGCACTACTTCCACAGGACCGACTTGCTCCCTGAAAACAGATGTTTTTGTGGACAGCTTGCCTCTTCAGTGAGCCACTACCTCCGGGACTGCACAAGGACAGCCTCGATTATAACCAGACTTAAACATGTCGTCCGCTTGCCTCTGGAACCTCCACATCTGCGACAAGCCCTGGACATTTCTCGGGCCGTGCAAATCCTCATCGAGCTTGTCGATTTTGTGAGCAAGAACATGCCGGACGTTTCGCGTTCATGAAATGGTCTCCGAAGTGATGTGTGTTGTTTGGGGTGTAGTGCGAGCCTCTGTGATTGTCAGTTCTAGTTTGTGGCCTCTCCTAATGGATTTTAAGGTGCTGTGAGTGCTTGCTACCTGTGCTGAATTAGACAGCTTGTGCTCATCCTCACATCATCGCATTGGTGCTGTTCTTCGTGGTGAGCTTCTCTGCAGCCGGACTCTGTGGTGGAGACAGACTGCCTGAATTCGGAAATGCGGATACTGCCTCTAGCATTTGTATGTGTTAGAGTTTACGACCTCTTCAAACTGCAGTGTGGTGCTCCCATGCTCTCTCCGTGTTGTGATTTTCATGTATTTTGGTGTTTTTCTTATTCGACTATTTGTTTTTTTGAAATTTGCATTTTGGGCGCTTGCCCCTATTCGTTTATATCTGATTGGCTGCAAACCTGCCATAGCTTTGCTGGTGCGGGTGTTGTTCCCCACCTTTTTTGTTGTTTTATTTTGGAAAGGGGAACACGGAAACAAATTGGAAATTGGATTTGCTGTCCGACCGAGGTTTGGCGTCTACTGGGGCCTGCTGTACCGGCTGATGCCAAGAGACTCTTGATGCGCTTTTCGTCGACGAAGCTGCGCATCGCCTTTCATCTGGCTGCAGTTCTGCGCATCACCTGACCAGTCCCGCTTCGGCCTGGCTATATCAGCGGGTGTTTCCCATTCCCCCTTCGCAGTCGGCGGTGAAATTTTGCCCCGTTCTCACGCCTTCTTCTTGACAGATTTCCGGGTGGCCTCGCCGTTCGACCGAGTTCCTGGCTTCTACCCCGCCGAACCTACTCCGGAAGGCGTGAATTTTCTTCGCAACTTCTGGATTTCCTGGATTTGCTGTCCGACCAAGTTTTGGCGTCTTCTGGGGCCTGCTGTACCTGCTGATGCAAAGAGACTCTTGATGCGCTTTTCGTCGCGACGAAGCTGCGCATCGCCTTTCATCTGGCTGCAGTTCTGCGCATCACCTGACCAGTCCCGCTTCGGCTTGGCTATATCAGCGGGTGTTTCCCATTCCCCTTCCTCTTCGCAGTCGGCGGTGAAATTTTGCCCCGTTCTCACGCGTTCTTCTTGACAGGTAATAATTGGTGCCTTCTACATTAGGCTTTAATTCATTTTTCTGTTTGCCGGCGACTGCACCCTTGCTGTGTGATTTTGGACTCGTTGTTCGCAATGGCAGGAGATGAAATGTTTATTGCGTGCCAGAATGCTCTGCCGGATGACGGCAGATTCATGAATGCTCGGACTGTAATTACGTCTATCACCTCGGTCAGAACTGCTCGGGCATTGCACCAAACAGCGTCACTACAGATGGGTCAAGGAAAAAAGGGACGTGTGGGTTTGCAAGACCTGTAGAGCGAGTAAGAAACGCCAGGTTCCCACCTCCCAGTCGGATGGGGTTACCGAGGTTGAGCGGCCTGAGTCAGAGTCTGCGGTGCTTTCAGAGCTGCGGAGCATAAGAAAGAACCTACTAAATGTTACCAGCACTCCATGAGATAGTTGATTCCTTGTTGCTTCTTAAAGGGGAATTCACTGGTTTATCTGCGCAAGTCCACGACTTGGAAGGTTCAGTTCTTTCATTGTGTTCGCAATATGACACTGTCCTTGCTCAGAGTAAGGGCTGTCATGAACAGTCTCCCGGTGTTCTAAAGGAGGTCGATGACTTGAAAACTTGTTGTCCATGAACAAGCAGCCCAGATAGAACGTCTGCGCGATCAACTTAACGACACTGAACAATACAGTCGGAGGGCAAACCTAGAGATCCATGGGATGCCGGTTGAGCAGGAAGAGGACTTGCAGCAGAAACTCTCTCGTCTCGCTGATAAACTGAACTTATTACATTTTTCCGCTTCTGATGTGCTCAGCGTACACAGGCTTCCCAGCAAACGTGACACAAAGCCTACCATTCTTGTTCGTTTTGCGTCCGTCTGCTGCACGAAAATGTGGTTCAGAGCACGCGGCCAACTACGCGTGTTACATCAGTCAGGCGCGTTGCTGAAATTGTTTTTCAATGAAAACTTGACCAAGCGGAACCGTGACTTGTTCTGGCACGCCAGAACGACAGCTACAGCTAACGACTACAATATCTGTTGGGTCAAGAGCGGCAAAATCTACGCAAAAAAAACTGAGAACGCGCCCCTCCTTCGAATTGTCAAAATCGCTGACATTGCTAAAATTGCCTAACGGACATGTCAGTTCACTTCCTTGAATTTTCCGACTTCAACGCATTTCGGCACTCCTTAAGTAATAGGTCTGAGCAGGATCTAATAATTGTTAACATTAATATTCGCAGTCTTCGAAAATACTGGGACGAATTCAGCAGTCTTGCAGAATCTGCAGCTGATTTCGTTGATATTTTTGTTCTTACGGAAATAAATATCAACACACCTACTGGTTTTTTTTAATTGCAGGGTTTCAGCTCGCATTTTTTTACTCGTTCATTTCGTCGAGGGGGCGGCATTGCCATTTTCATTCGCCAGCACTTTGTAGTGACACCTCTGGGTGCAACTTTCAAAGGACGCAGTCTGCTCGAAGACACCACAGACGTCGCCTATCACCTACTCAACGATCCTGCGGCGCACACCCGCCTAGGCTCGTCTACGCAGCGAGACACCAACCCAGACTTCACCTTCTACATGCCGGCCCGCGGCGGCGCCGTGGCTTGCTTGCGGAACACGGGGGAAACGCTCGGCAGCGACCACTGCATCATAGAAGTCACCGCGCCGCTGCGGTCCGCGGCACCAGCGCCTCCCCCAGACGCAGCGCGTGACAGACTGGGTCGCATACCGCAAGGCATTGGAAAGCATCCCGGAGCAGGTTGTTGGCACAGGGCAGTGGACGCAAGCCCTCAATGAAGCGGTCCTCGCGGCCACCACCGACGTCGATCTTGATGATTCCATTCCCCAGATCGACAGCCGCCTGGCACACCTGCTTGAGGCGAAGAAATCCCTACAGAACAGGTGGAAGCGACAACGCCACAACCGCCAGCTCCGTAAGAGAATCGCGGTACTGAACCGCGAAATCAAAAAACACTGCGCCGTCCTCTGACGCCAACAGTGGCACGCGGTGTGTCAGGAAGCCGACGGCCAGATGCGTAAGTGCCGCAACTGACATCTCTTACGCCAGCTGTTGGACGAAACCAAGTCTAAAGGAACGCAACGCCACGAACTTGCCCGCACCTTACACCGGGCCCAGCGAGAACTCGGCGTGTCCGCAGTGTGTCGACGCCTGAATGCTCGCTACCTTCTTTCCACCCCCCGAGCCCCTCCAGGACTATACGGTACCGGACAATGTTCTTCTCGACCGGCACATTGAGGAATGGGAGGTCAGGGCAGTGCTGCAAACGATCAACTGCAGTTCGGCAGCAGGACCGGACAAGACACCGAACAAGGCGCTTCGCATCCTGAGTGACGCGGCTGTCACCGCCCTCACGCGCTTCTACGAGTGCTGGCGAAACGGCCGTCCACCTCAGCGATGGAAGGAGGCTGCAGCGGCCCTCATACCCAAACCCGGAAAGCCCACCACATAGACAACCTGCGCCCCATCTCGCTCACGTCTGGCGTGGGCAAGGTCCTCGAGCACATGTTGCTCAACCGGTGGCAACTGTACCTCGAGAACGAAGAACTATATCTGAACACACTCCTCCGCATCCGCGCAAAGTTAGGAATCCAAGATGCAATGCTGCTGCTCAAGCACGAAGTCATCGACGACCCGGCTCGCACCCTCGACAACACCGCGGTGCTGGGCCTGGATCTCCAGAGTGCCTTCGATAAGGTCCGCCACTCCGCCATCCTGAAGCAAGTATCCCGCCTCAACACGGGACAGCGCACCTTCTCGTATATCAAGGACTTCCTATCCAACCGAATCACGACCATCCACGCCGGAGACATGCAGCTCCCCGCAAAGTCGCTGGGAAGCATTGGAACGCCGCAGGGATCGGTGATCTCCCCCATGTTATTCAACCTGGTGATGATCGACGTGGCCTACCACCTCGCCCACCTTCCCGACGTCCGGCAGACCACCTATGCCGACGACATCACTCTGTGGGTGACGGGGGGCAGCGGCGGCCACATCGAAGCTACCCTACAGCAAGCGATCGATGCCATCGAAGACCGACTTCACCACACGGGTCTGGTCTGTTCTCCAACCAAGTCCGAGCTTCTAATACTACCTCTCCATGAACGCTGCACCGGAGCCTCAGCAGCCGAAGACATCACACTCCACACGGGAGACGGAACTGCAATTCCGCACGTGAAGACCCTGCGTGTCCTGGGCCTTCATCTCGACGCGCACAGACGCAACTGTTTTACCATCAACAAGCTGGAGACTAACGTTACGGCAGCCACCCGGCTCATCCGGAGGATATCCACACGCCACGTGGGCATGAAGGAGGCTAGTCTCCTCCGGCTGGTGCAGTCGTTCGCCATCAGCCACATCGCCTAAGTAGCAGCCTTCCCCAATTGGAAAGTCGCCGAGCGCCAGAAGCTGACCGCCATCATTCGCAAGGCCTACAAGGCGGCCCTCGGCCTCTAGCTCCACGCCAGCACGGACACGCTCTTGGAGTTGGGCGTCCGCAATACCCTGGAGGAGATCGCCGAAGCCCAGCGTACGGCTCAACTCACGCGATTGTCGCAAACTCGCACCGGGCGCTACATCCTGCAGCGCTCGGCCTCAGAAGACGAGATTAGCGGTGCGGCGAAGTCTCGCCGTCTCTGCCGCAGAGTATACTATGCAACCTCCACGTGCACCCGGTTCCTCGACACATGTATCCGGACCACAACCAGGAGCGTCGACTCGCCAGGGCGAAGGCGCTCACCGTCGCACACGCCACGGACGCCGGCGGCTTCTACGTCGACGTCGCTCAGTGCCCAAGCCGACCGAACGCTTACGCTGCAGTAGTCATAGCAGCTGTCTCTGGTGATCTGTACACCGCGGGTAGTTTCACGGCTCGCGACGCCCACCACGCCGAAGAGATGGCCATTGCCCTGGCACTCACGAACCCAAGATGTACCACCGTGCTCAGCGACTCGCGACCGGCGATCCTTAGCTACGCCATGAACAGAGTGTCCCCCAGTGCTGTGAGGGTGTGTGGTGCCCTACCTCCCCGAATTAACCGGTAACTCTACGCTGGCTCCCGGTGCACGCGTGCCCCCTGGGCCTCCGCGAGGGGCACGACAACAGGAACGAGGAGGCCGACCGGGCCGCGCACGCGCTCACCTGTCGCGACGCGCCCGATGGTCTGGCCTCACCGCCTGTGCCGCCCCTACTCGCGGAGCCGGAACCCCTCACCACGTACCGGGACGTCCTCGAGTAGTACCGCCTCGGCCGTCGAACCTACCCGCCACCTCATCCGAGGCTGACAAGAGAAGAATCCGTGATATACAGACAGTTACAGACAAATTCCCTGCTAACCCCGGTGCTTGCCAAGCATATGTGTTCCGAAGTCTACTCCAGTGATGTGTGCAGACTATTTTTTAAGAACAGGGCGACGGCGGCTCACATCCTGTGGAACTGCGAACTCCACCGACGAGAAGCCTGCAAAGCCACGACGATCCCGCCGCAGCTCGAGGCTGCGGCAAGAAGCGGTGACCCCGCCACCCAACTCTTGGCCGTCCAGCAGGTGATGGCTGGCCTCGACCGTCAGCGGTCCGAAAGTGCTCCCTCCACTGGAGGCGGTGCGAATAGGTCGCGACGGTGGGCAGGCCATCACGACGTTTAGGCCGCGTCCTTGCTGCAGGCATCAATAACGTTGTTTCTCTCTCTCTCTTCAAAGACGAAACTTTTACAGCAAAGCTTTATACCTCAACCTTCCAATGGTTTCATCTCCGTTGGCAAAAACGCCAAGGCGCTTAGAATACACTTATAGACTGCATGCGTCGCCCCTCCCCAGGTTTGACGTTAGTGGAGATGGCCCGGGATTTTTTTTCTTTCGAATTATTGTTAATATATTGTTCACTACAGTGTTGCCACCCTTCCCCTCGGAGCTTTGGGGTGGCGCAGTGTTAGGTTTCCGGTTTCATGGCTTTAAGTGCCAGTGTTCGATTCCCGGACCTGCCTAACCCCAGTTATGTCTTAGGTTTCGAGGCTTTTTGGTGAGACTGACGAACAAAGCTCGGCGTAACCAGCTCTGCTGTAAACATGACTGAAAATTCACTATCCCACGCATTCGCAGAGCACAAGGAAGATGTTTCCAGCGTGTTATTACAGATTGCCCAATATACTCCCGGCTAAAACCCGAGCTGTACCGCAAACAATATCAGTAGCTAACCATAATATGGTGGGTCCAGAAACCAGTAGGCATATGCCCTGACACTGGCTGTTAAAAAATGTTGCCCGTGCCTTCAATGCATTCTTTACTCAGGAGGTATCCCTTCAAAATAATAACGGATGGTGTGCGCCTTTTTCCGCGAATTCCTGAATGAACCCAGAATGACCAACAAGACCTCGGGGACCTTACTTTGTCGTGTACTCGTGATTTCTTTACTTGGGTCTGTGGTCCTTCGTTTCAGTGAAATCGACTAGCCAGGGTTTGCTGGCTTGCAACCCTTCCTCAGAATAAGCCAGTAAACCCAGCTACCTACCTATTTTAAAAGACGTAGATGGGTTCCTATGCAAAAACAAACTTTCAACACAGCTTTACTGAGGCCTAGGATTCAATACATCGCACGGCTTACACTGCATAAACCTACAGGGGCCAAATATTTACAATATAAACGATACGATGTTTCCTAGAATGTGTACCCTGTAAAAAATTGTAAAAGTCAAATTCGCTAGATACGAGGACACAGAAGTTATAGCAACCAACACACAAAGTTTGAACATTTTAGCAAACAGTGTTTGCGAAATAAGAAAAAAATTCCAGACCACCGCCACTCACGCGAAACCTGGGGAGGGGTAAAGCATGCAGGGTATAAGCGTAACCTTGGCGCCTTGACGCTTTTCCGCACGGAGATGAATCCGTTGGGGGGTAGTACAGCTTTGCTGAAAAAGTCTCGTGTCTTTGAAGCACGAAGCGTTCTAGCGCGAGGTGTTGGAAAGCGAGTGCCCCGTGGGCTCTTTTAGTACGCGGTTTTGCCCACGGGGATGGATCTTTCTAGCGCGAGGGCGTTGTAAAACGATTATTTCGGTGTTTTAGCACCGTGACTACAACGACGACAATGACAAGGAGACGCAAAAAGCTCGAGCCCCTAGGGCGCTTCGCCCATAAAAAAAACATCAAGCAGATACACATAACCTATAGTACGATGAAGTAAAGATTGATGGTTGGCTTAGAGCGAGTGCGAATAAAACAGAATCAGATCATTGGCTCCAACCGACCATCAATGACATTCAGTCTAGCAGGTTGAAAACTAAACAGTATATATGCAGACATTGCGGGAAAAAATGTCGTTATTCAAATCAACGCAAATTGCACCGCTGATATTCGAAGCGAAACCCTTCGACCGTGTAGTTAAACTATAACAGCGGCTTCAAACAAGTAAGCCTACAATCAGTTAACGAGCTGAAATAAACCGCCACCACATAAATGCTTTTTTAGCGGACGACGTTTGTTAGAAGGAGGATTCTGTCAAGACGTTTCGTTGAATTAAGTCATACACCTCTAGAGAAGCGTCTTTTCGTGGCTGAACAAAAGATAAGCGCGGTTCTTGTATTATATTCAGGCTTACTGCGTTTAGAGTTGGTATTTCGCAGCAATCTTGTGTTTTTATTTTGTTGTGAACTGTAGCTACTGATGCCGCTAATTTATTTCTTTCAAAACAAACTTACACGTATGAAGGGCTTAGCTCTTTGGGCATCTGCGGGATAGTTGCATGCCTTTTTTTAGCGTGGAAAAAATGTGTGCCTTGTTTACATTGCTGCCTCTCAAATGCTCTATGCAACCACGGCACCAGGAAACAAAAAAAATCAAAGCCCCTGTCATTTATCGAGGAAGATGGCTGAAACACGAATCTTTCTCTGTTTGAAATGAGGAGAGTGGGCGCTTACGGTTCATTTTTTTGTATTCGATTTATTCAGATGTTAGAGCGAATGGGAGTAAAATTTGATGGAGCGAGCACACAATTATCAACTCAAATTCTCAGAATTGTCAATTCTCAAAAACTGTTCTTGCTCGCAATTCAGCATTATTTTAGGCCAGCGGGTGGTTATGCGGCCTTTCCAAAATATTTATTTGTAGAATATGAGCAGAAATATTTGAAGCTTTCAGTCCATCTGGTTGTTTTTATTTTTTTTATCAAGGGACCTAATTTATAAAACAAATCAGTGTCAGTATTATCGTCTTTTTTTTCTGGTTTCTTGTAACAACTGGTTGCCGTAATTTTTTTAGGAACGCTTTGAGCAACCTGCGACAACAGCTCAGTGAGTGAAGACTTTATTAAAATCGCCTGCAGGCGGCCTCCGTTACCGAAGCGCCGTGACGCGACCCTACGTCTTCCCGGCTCGGCTCTTTACTAGGCCGCTCCCTCGCTACTCGTCTCGAGGTCCTCTGGCCTGCCCGCGCTGGGCGGCCGGGCCCTCTCGGCTTTCGCTCGGGCGCTGCTGTTCAAGTGCCGCCAGGATCTGCTAGACGGCCTGTAGTTGTACGTCCTTGTCATTGCTCCGCGCCGCGGTCGGGTACCACGGCAGGACCTCTGTCTCCATTGACGCTTCTGTAGGTCTTGCCGAGCAGTCCCACAGGATGTGAGCCATCGTAGCCCGCGCACTGGGGCACACTGTGCACGTATCGTCATCGTATTGTTCGGGGCACACATGTTTCATGATGACCGGGGTCAGTAAGGAACCCGTCTGCAATTGTCTTAGTACCACCGCTTGCTGCCTGGACAGGCCGGGGTTCGGCGGCGCCATTTCTCTCCTTCTCATCCTATAGTATGTTTTGAGTTCGTTATATGTCCCCATCTTGTCTTTGGTTTCCCCCCCCCCCAGTTCTGCAGGCGGGTTCGCTCCAGCCGCGCGGCCCGTTAGCACTCGCGCGGTAGAGTTCGCTGTCTCATTGTGGTTCAGGTATTGCTCTAACACCTCGCTCCCCGCGTGTGCGGAGAGCCACTTCACTGTCAGGTGCCTGTTCGGAAGTCCAGCGAGGCGAGCAACTGCACTGCTCCACTACACACTCTCCCTCTGGCGAAGTTCCGCATGGCCCCTTTAGAGTCGCACAGAATGGTCCTGGTGTTTGGGTCCGCGGTGGCTAAAGCTATAGCTACCTATTCGGCACATCTCGCCTCACGTGCCCGGACACTTGCTGCAGTGACTGTTGAGCCGGTCTTGGCGTCAATGACCACCGCCGCGTACGTCTTCTCGCCTCGATACTCTGCCGCGTCCACGTACCTCGTGGCCGGCATCTCGGCGTGCCGCTCGACCATGGCCTTGGCTCGAGCCTTCCGCCGTTCTCTGTTGTGTTCGGGGTCCATGTTCTTTGGAACAGGGTAGACCCACATTCTCCTCCCTCCTGATGCTTTCGGGTACCTCTTCTTGTCCGCATAGCTTTTCCTCGATCGTACCGGGATCTAGACCCATTCTGGCGAGGATGGCCCTGCCCGTCTTGGTTTCCTTGAGCCTCTCGATTTGCGTGGCTCGCTGTGCTTCTACGATCTCTTCGAGCATGTTGTGCACGCCGAGGGCCAGCAACTTCTCGGTGCTCATGCAGTCGAGAAGTACGAGTGCGGCCTTGTGGGCTTTCCGTATCATCGCGTTGATATTGTTTCGTTCGTCTAACCGCCAGTTATAGAAGGCGGTGACGTACGCCACGTTGCTCATGGCGAACGATTGAACTAGCCGTAGCAGGCTGTCCTCTCGCATGCCAGCCTTTCGGTTGGCGACCCTCTTTATGAGGCGTGTGGCCGCGGGGACCTTAGCCGAAAGGCGATTGATAGTTTCGCCGTTCGTGCGACGTTTCTCGATTAACATGCCCAGCACTGGGATCTTCCAGAACTCCAGGATCACCTGTCCGTTGCTGGTTCGGATGACGATTTTGACTTTTGATGTGGCTTCCTCTTCCGCCGTCTTTCTTCTTGTGCCCTTCGGTGGCAGCACTAAGAGTTCTGACTTGCTCGGGGAGCATACCAGTCATGACCCGTCAAGTTGGCTCTAGATGGCTTCCACTGCTTGCTGTAGTGTCGACTCTAGGTGCGCGTTGCTGCCACCCGGGACCCACAACGTGATGTCAACGGCATAGATGGCGTGGCGCACATTCGCCAGTGGCTTCAGGCGCCGGCCTACCCCGATCATCACCAGGTTGAAGAGCAGCGGTGAGATCACCGAGCCCTGTGGGGTCCCTATGCTGCCGAGCTTCTTCTCTTCGAGCGTGATGTCGCCGACGTGGATTTCTGCCGTGCGTTCTGACAAGAACTCGCGCACGTAGTTGTACGTCCGGACTCTCATGTTCAGCTCGCATATTTGGGCCAAAACCGCCGCGTGCTTGACTTTGTTGAAAGCACTCAGCAGGTCTAGCCCCAGGATGGCCTTGTTGTCACGCGTCTTGGTCTTGTCGTCGTTGATTTCAGCCTTGGGCTGTATCATTGCGTCCTGTGTGCTCAACTTGCTCCTGAAGCCGATCATCGACTCCGGGATCAAGTCATTGTATTCCAAATACTTCTGCCAGCGGTTCATCAAGACGTGCTCCAGCGCCTTCCCGATGCACGAGGTCAGGGAGATGGGGTGGAGGTTCTCAATGTTTGGCGTCTTCCCCGGTTTTGGGATGAGGATGGTTTTCACTCCCTCCACATTTTGGGTAACCTGCCCTCTCTCCAGCATTTGTTGAAGAGGGCTGTCAGGCTCGCAATCGCCGCCTCGTTGAGGTTCTTGAGTGCTTTGTTGGTGATCTTGTCAGGGCCCGCAGCGGATCGGCAGTTGAGCTCATGCAACGCTGCCCACACCTCCCAGACCTCGATGTCCATGTCTAATTGTTCGTTTGAGGGTCCCCGATAGTCTGAGCGCGACTCCTCAATGCTTGCTGGCAGGTACTTGTTAATTCGGTAGCGTACTTCTTCTCCTGGCACGCGCAGTGCCTTGTTTAGGATCTTGGCTAGGCTGTCCCTCTGGTGTGATTTCGTTTCCGTTTCATCGAGGAAGTGCCGGAGCATGGCCTATGTTCTTCCGCTGTGCATTTGGCCGTCAGCTGCGTTGCATGTCTCGTACCACTGCTGCCGGCAAAGCGTGCGGCAGTGATATAGCGCCACGACCTGCGTAATTGAAGTAAGTGCGTGTTGAAAAATCGTTTCAAAGAAATGTTAATTAATGAATAAGGATCGCTGAGCGAACCTCATTAAATAATCGCCGAAGACATGGTTTAAAAAAACACGCGCAATTATAATTTCGCCATTTCTAATCATATTTCAAATGTTATTTCCCGGCATTTTCTGTTTCAGTCTTTGTTAATTTTAAAATATGCATAAGATGCACACTTTTTACTTGGTTGAGTAAGTTTTGTAAGTTTGTTCGATCTATTTTTGGTGTTAAAAACTTATATTGTCCAACTGCCTCCAGTCAAACTGTTATGAAGATTAAATGCCTTAGCTGCACCAATTACGCATTTGCATCCCCAACTTTCGGGGACACGCGCCTCAGAAGACGCCTAGCGCCCTCCTCGGCGGCAGCCGTCGACGGCCAGCGGAACTGAAAGGGAGGGAGCAAAGAAAATCGTAGCTCTTGAACGGAAGCAGGTTTTTCAAAAGGCCTTTTTGAAATACCTAGAATTACTTAAAGCGCACTCGCGGCGAAAATTAGAGCAGTGTAAATCATTAATTACCGGTTCCTCATACACCGAAAGTTTTCTAAACGGGGCCCTTAATTTCTGATTTGTTTCGCAATACTAGCGGTTATACTAGTGCTGCAGAGAAAGATTTTTAAAAAGCCCTTCGCGAAATACCTAAAACTACTTAAAGCGCACTCACAGGTAAAATTTCAGCCCTGCCGAACATAAATTGTTGGTTCCTCGCCCCCCTAAAGTTCTCGAATTCCCAGAGCGAGCTTCTCGATTTGTTCCTTGTGTCGCGATACTGGGGCAGCAAATGGAGATTTTTCAAATTACCTTTGGGAAATATTTAAAACTACTTAACGCGCACTCACGGGAAAAATAACCCTGACAAATAAAAAAGGGAGAGAGCAGGTGGGCGGATTGCGAAATTGTTCCCGGCAATTTATCAAACGCCATTTTATCGAACTCCCGGCGGCCGTTTCATCGAACATTTAAACGTTTGGACGAAGGCTTTTCGGTACAAAAGCTTCTGTAGAGGCCGTTTCTGCAAGTTATATTCTGTACATGTACATTTAAAGGACGCGGAGTCGAAGGTTGGGCCTGAGCATGATTAGCAAACTAGTCCCGGGCCATCTTTCACTAACGTGAAACCTGCGGAGGGGCGAAGGGTGTACGACTCTATGTGTATTCTCGGCGGCTTGGCGGTTATGCCCACGGAGATGAAACCGTTCGGGGGTATGATATACAGCTTTGCTGTAACTCTCGTGTCTTTGAAGCACGAAGCGTCCTAGCGCGAGTCGTTGGAAAGCGAGTGTCACGGTGTGTTTTTTAGTAGGAGTTTTTGACGACGGAGATAAAACGTTCTGGCGCGAAGCGTTGCATACCGAGTGTCCCGGTGCGTTCGTATAGTATGCGTTACGTTCTAGCGCGAGGAATTGGAAAGAAAATTGGAAAACGAGTGTCCCGGTGTTTTAGTGCCGTGACTACATGATACGACGACAACGTTGACACGGGACGCCGACAGCCCGACCCCCTAGGGGCTTCGACCCCGACGGCATTTTATTAATCAAGGGGAATTTTCCCCATATCCGAATAACAACGTTTTGATTAATCAATCAATCAATCAATCAATCAATCAATTTAATTAGCCACATAATTTAAATGATTGATTAATGAGTCGATCAACGATGGCAATTATGTTTTATGTGAGAATTGGGTGGCAGTGATCTTTATTTTGCGGGAAGCTGTATATGGCTCACCCGACTTCATTTCCTTTTGTCGCGGCCCGTAAGCGGGATCGTTCAGCAGAATATGCTTTGCGACGAAGCCAACATTCCTACGAAGCTTCTGTAGTTCTGTATCTCGGGAAGAAATCACGGTGCGATAGGATTGCCATGTCACTACGCCCCGCGCAGTTTCTTTACTTATCGTAATTACCCTGAAACGAATGAATGACGCTTGACGGATCAAGCGGCTATATAATCGGAGGAAGTTTTATCCCAATCGATATTATGAGTAATTGCCAGTCGCAGTTTTCATACAAGGAACACAAAGCCGCTCCTCCTGAAACAATCCATTAGCATCACAGTGGTAAACGTTGTTCTACTCCTTACACACACGCTTACAGTGAGCCCAGTCAATACATTCAATAAGAAGGTATTATGAAATCGCAATTCCGAGCACATTTCTAGTTCATTTGATAACTATATCTATTGGTAATTTTCAGGCTTTCTCCTATTCATCTACCAGCCCCCTTGGTAAAGAGAGGGGTGTGTCACTTGTTTTTCTCATGAAGACGACTGTCTCAGCTCTCGCCAAACCAGCCTATTCATTTTTTTTCCTTTTTATAATGGAAGGAAGCGATGTTTATCTGGGGTGTCTATGATATGCACGACTTGAAGAGGTAATTTCCGGTGGGGCGACAGAAGAAGAAAAAAGAGCGATTCCTGGAGGGGAGGCGCAGTCGGCAAGACCCCACGCGCGAAAAGGTGTCGCCAGCAAGCTTGTTCCTCGTCGTCGTCGTAAATCCGAATGCATTTCTTAGTCGGGGGTTGTCGTGCTCTGTCGGCGTGCGCCCGCAGGTGTTATCTCTCCGCCGAGCCGGTGGTGTGGACGTGTTCGTCAAGCGCTACTTGCCCTTCAGCGAAGAACTGCGACAACGACAGGCGTCACTCCTCGTCCTCGATCGCAGTGTCTGCCCGAGTGCTACTGCTGTGCCTGATGACGCCGTCAACGAGTACTACTTTGCTCGAAGCGGCAAGGACGGCGAGTACTGCGGTGTTAGTCTCGTGTCTAACGTGTATGGGAACTTGATATCGCACGCCGTTGCCACGTCTCCCGTTCGAGACACGTCTCCGTACAAGGACTTGTACACCCTTGCCTACACCGGAGACGGAGTCTTTGTGGTGACCGTGTACCCTCGCGCCCAACCTCGCTCGAGACGCCCGTCGCCGCGCAGCTGGACGCGGCTATGGAAAGTGTGCGCGTGCGCTCCAAACCCTCTGACCCCATAGTCTTGGTTGGCGACTTCAACGTTGATGTGCGCAAGAAGAGTGGCGAGTGGCTGGTCGAGTACATGCAGACCAGGCAGTCTATGCATTGTCTCTCTGCCGGCTTCGACACGTGCCCCACTACCACTCACGGTAGTTGCATTGATCTGGTCTTTACGCGAAACTGTGACGCGCGTATGCTTCTCAAAGACCGTTTGACCGTGCACTTTAGCGATCACAAGGCAGTGATTGTGGCTGTCAGGTACAACGATAACACAAACAGGTGCTGATGAATAAATGATTACGTTCACACTCTCGTCATTAATTACGCCATTACTCGCAACCACTCATCGGTGCACCCAATGCATTCGCATTTCTGCACGATTCCCTTCGGGGAGGTGCGGGGGAATTTTTTCCTAGATGGTCACTGGGACCATTTTTTCCGGGACAATTTTTCCCGGGACGATTTCCTCCGGGACCATTTTTTCTGTTTCCGGTTACCGTTACAAGTTCCTTTATTGCGAAAGGCACGCGTTCCAGCTCCACTTCGAACATTGGAACGTGTCGTTACATTAACGTTACATTTCATTTGTTAAATAAAAGTGTGGTGTCGGATAATGCCGAGGCGAAATAAAGTGTGAAATTTAAAACTCACACCAAACTACGTATATTATACTAATAGGTGTCTTGCCGGCAGCAGATTATCTTGAGATAAAATGGATCCACAGAAACGCCCCTAGACAAATTTTTTTCGGGGAGAACCTGAAAAACTCCAGACATGTCTAACTGCGATTTTCGTGCTCGTCTATTATGGATGCAACTCATATGGCACTTTCAACTTCGGTTTTACGAATGCGCAGTAAGGTTACTGCGCTTGAGATGTGCAGATAGAAAGTTACATGCAGGCACATAATTAAAATTCTTGCATAAAGAACTGTGCCGAAAGGAGCAATACATAGGCGTTTAATGAATGGTTATTACAATATTTCAGGTTATCTAAAATGCTTTACAGGCCCTGCGCAGGGAATTGAGTAAGGGGGTAAGCTTTGAATAAGCTTTGAGTAAGCTTTGTAAGAGTAATTGAGTAAGCTTTGCAGATCATACAGCACAAATTTGCGAGTAACAAAACATAACAGAACAAGTAATGGCTGCAAGGTTCACAATACAAGTTTTAGTCAAGAAAAATAAAAAAATAAAAGTCAGCACTGTAGTCACACATGAAATCTACGCGCAAGAATTACAAAATATACCGAACACAATCAGGGTAGTAGATAAAGTAAACAACCGAAAATAGCCAAACATGTTAACTCGACGCACAAATCAGTTGCTGTGGTTAGAAATACGCATAAGGGAAAAGCACAGGAAATAAAAACACAGGTTGAAACCGACCAACTAAAGTAACTCTGAACGCTGGCCGTCCACGTTCCAGCGGCCTGTATCAGGTATTGTCCATACCGCATGCGACAAAAGTATGCCCAACAATGACGAAATTCCTGTCCTTTGTCAACACGACGCGGGCAGTACAAAAGGTCCTGGCACTCCCTTCGACCCACAGACCGCGCCGTGACGAACTGCATGCGTGCTCTTTGAGCAGTAGAGCATACCGAGACACTGCGGCGCGCCCAGCCCTATTCATAGCCGGTGAAACTTCGGATGAACCCGTCGCGGTGGCTCAGTGGCTAAGAAGTTGCGCTGCTGAGCACGACGTGCGGGTTCGACCACTAGCCGCGGCGGCTGCTTTTCTGATGGAGTCTAAAAGCAAAAACTCCCGTGTGTATTAGATTTCGGCGCACGTAAAGATCCCCATTCGGTCAAAATTAATCCGGAGCCCTCCACTACGGCGCGCCTCATCGCCTGCGTTGCGCCGGCGCGTTAAATCCTATAATCAATCAATCGACACTTCGAATGACCTCACAGCTAGCGCAACTCCCCCGCCGGCACCCCACGCCAGACAGTTTTTTCCGACAACCTTTCCTCGGCAGGGAACAATTCTATCGGCCAGACGCGCATCCTGGCCATTCCAGAGAAACGGTGAAAGGTGAAAACCCATACCCGTGGCTGCGCTATTCCTCCATCGAACGCCGCGTAAGCTCCGCCGGGGATCCAGACATTTCTGTGTAGGACATTTCGGTGCAGGACGTTTCGGTGCGGACATTTCGGTGCACAGACGTTCGGCCTTGCAAGGAACGCCGTTCTGTACAATACTGCTTTAGACGGGGCCTACGTCGTCATCTTGACCCCAACCATGGCGGGAGCCCCGCTAGCCGTTCCCGGCCCGCCGGGCTCCTGATCTGCTCTTCTGAGGCAGGGGTCTCAAGGACGCGGCCCGCGGACCTTTTGACTCGGACTTAGTATACGAACCTATTTATTACAGATGTTCTTGTTCGCAATCCTGCGATAAGTTAGGCCAGGTGTTGGTTGTGCGGCATTGCCAAAAACGAGTTTATTTGTTTGAATATTTTCTGGAATATGTGAACCTTTCTGAAGCTTCGCTTTAAAAACTCAGAAAGCCAAAATGAACAACTTCGACAGCGATGCGCACAGTTGGTACCAAAATACGGAATCTTCGTATAAAAACTGACCATTACTCCCGCTCAGCTGATCAGACAGCTAAGCTGTTAGATATTAATGAAAATGATTCTACAAAATCAGTTACAAAAGCGCTTCGAATTGCAATTTCGCAATACAGTGGACTCCTACTAATACGAACTCCATGTGGACCGTACAAAGCTTCGAACTAACAAAACTCTCAAACAAGCAGAATCCCGCCGTGGCTATGGCGTTGTGCTGCTCAGCCCAGGGACGCAGGGTCGATTACCAGCCGCGGCGGCCGCTTTTCCGATGGAAGCGAGAAGTGAAAAGGCCCATGTATTCGCGATTTCGCCAAACGTTAAAGATTTCCCGGTTGTATAAATTAATCCTCCACTGCAGCACGCCTCACCGGCTGTGTTGCGTCGGAGCGTTAACCTCATAATCAATCAATTAATGAAACAGAAAGCACAATGAGAGCAATGCTATAACTACGCTACACGTCTTCCTTCTTGATTTTGGTCAAAACCTCGACTTTTCTTGCCAATACAAGCGCACGACATGGTTTGTTCTGAGTGTGAAGACTTATCGCTAAAGTTGAAGCCTGAAGCCTACACCACCCAAATGCTTACACGGAGTTGTGTGCAGCCACGAAACTACAAAGAACGTAGACATGCGAACGCTGGCGCGAGTTTCAAGTGAACTGCATGGCTGCGAGCGGCCTCAGTTGCGAGGGCGCTGACATAACACATCACGGTGGTGTTTTGACGCCGAAAAATTTGAATTTCCTCGAGAAATGACTGCTACCTGTATGTTTTTATCCAAAATACTTCCCAATTAAACGACAAAATTGGTTTTGGCGTCGAATTATCAGGCAATTTTTTAATCGAATTGCCCGTATAATTTCCGGAACCAGAACATCACTTCGAGTTAACCGAAAATTCTAACTAAGCGACTTTTAATTGTCAGGAGTCGATTGTATCTTGTTTGCGAGCGTATTGACCGGAAGCAGTCCGAACGAGCACAAGGAACACGACAGGATTGTTGTTTGCGATTTAAGCTATTCTTCTGTTCAATATAGTAAGCAAATTTGAAAAGCCTGCAGTTTTATTCAATCAGACAAACATGAGGCTGCCTGTTTTACGGTGTTTTCAACACGCTAATGGAATGTCTTAGGGCAGCGGCTTCATGTTCTTTCTGTTAAAACTGTGACTCGTAATTACCCGCGCGCGATATCACCTAAGATAAAACTATACATGAACATGTAGCCTCCTGAGCAGTCAGACTTCATTAATATGTTTCGGGGTCTCTTCAGCACAACAAGAGTTACAGCCATTTTCTGTAACCATTCTCATCCCGTAGACGTTCATATGTTTACAACAATTACTCAACGTTTACTATTTCACTGTGGCCCACCTAATTACGACAAGTAAATGAACTCGCCGTGATGAAAGATCTGTTAGGTCACACCATAAGTTTTCCCGAGATAATATAAGCTATAAACATCGCACCTTTTCGGCAGCTGAAGTTGCCCGCGAAGTAAAAAACCGTCAGCAACGCCTCACCTAAAATGTTCAGTAGCGATGACTAAACACAGTTCTAAACACAAGCCTTTGAATAATAATTTTACTGTAGACCACTCCCTGAATATTTACTACGTTAAAACGCATGGAGAAGTGCAGTTAATTGCTGTTAGCGCTTGCTTCCAACACATATGTACAGCTGCAGCCCCTCGCAGGCACACTGCTGAAATATTTTACAGCGCAAGGAGCATAAAACGGCTACATCTCTAGAGGTAAGAAGTCGCATTCACGGGACCGAAGACACCCACTCGTGCGCGGCCCGCGAGCGCCCAGCCGTGTTTTCTTGTATGTTTAGGAATGGTGAAGACCCGAAGAGCACAAAAGAGCACGGCCTTTTGTGCACGTCCCGACCCTCCTATTTGCTTCTTTTGATAATTCGGCATGCTTCACCTGAAAGAGGGGGACCCTTGGGGCGCGTTGGTAAGAGCGGCTTCGGGCCTCCCGAGTAGGGGAGAAGGAAAGAAAAAAAAAAGAAAAAGTCTCCACTTCGGAACGCCACGTGGTGTCAGATTTTCGAAGCTTTCGGGATGTCCCCGAAAGTTGGACTCGTTTTGCCTTAGTCCCATTTCTTGCCGCGGAGACGAAGGGACCGCGGAAGCAGCGTCTACCGAAGTACTACGCCGGAAACCGTTGCGTTAGGACACACAAATGACCCATTTCTACAGAATTTGTAACGCCATTTCACGAGCTATATACAATACATCACACTCTAGTTTGAGTAGGCGTTATTTTGTGACCCGGTGCTGTGGCTCTTTAGGTAACCTCTTTTTGCGGCGTTGTTCAGTATTATTCGGTGTGAACATTTTCTCAGTTTTAGGGACATTTAGCCTGTATTTTAGGGCAAAAGGAAACAAGGGAATCTTTAATAGATGCATAGAATTTTAGGAGTCGTGGAGTAAAAAAGAAAAAGTCAGCAACCGGATTTCGTATTACTTTTTAAGTAATTCTCTTTTAGGAAGTTTTCTTAACCCTTCTCCTGATTTATGGTAAAATATCTGCAGTCATGTTACCACAAGCCGCGAGCATCAAACACCGCTTCAAATACAGTTCATAAAACAGGGGTAAGCACAGAGGAAATAACACTCCATGAGGAAGGGCCAGTAAAGCGTGAAGTCGCAGCGGCGGAAGGGCTGCAGTTTGTTCGTATGTATTCCTCCGCAATATACAAAGAAGTATTACAGGCGCGCCTTAGTCTGCGTGCTCGCACTCAACAGAGATGGCGCCAGGGTACCAACGCTGAGCTAAAATTACCTCGATTACCCAAACATTTCTTGTCCTTTTTGATATGGGCATCTTTCTACTTGGATCTTTAGCACGGAAAGTAAGCATACGGTTTGTACTATCGGCGTCCAATGAAACGCGAACACAAAAATATGGAACTGAACACACAAATAGCGCGATTTCTCTCCATACAAGCCATAATGACAAGTGGATTAGTTACAACAACAAAGTTGGTAAAAGTGGATTTTCAAACATACCAATATCATTCCATTATATGAACTCTATGAACAGTATTTTCAGTTTTGAACTTTCTGGTACATATTTTAGTGTTCGCGTTTCATTTGACGCCGATAGTACAGAACGTGAAATTCATAGTCAAAGGCTGCTGTGTGGCAGATATAGTGGAATTCAGTTCACGCTGAAACTCTCATTCTCTGACCAGAGTCTGCGTCCGGCAGGCTACGTTAAGTCGAAATAGGTGGCCCTAGCTAAGGCCGAAAATCAAAGAGGAATCCACGTGAAGTTCAGTCTGCTCAAAAAAGAGAACGCAGAAAAAAAGAAAAAAAGAAACCGAAAGAGAGAAAAAAAGAAACCGCCCGCCGACATAGCTGAGTGTTAACGCGTCCGTTTACTGTTTTGTAGGTCAATGGTTCAATTTTTTTTTAGGTGAGGGTTTTGTTAGCTCTTTTTGTTACGCCCAGGGTGAGCGCCTGATCCTTGCTTTCTATCACGCCAACATTTACCGCCCTCTGCCTAAACCCAAAGTGGCTCGTTTTCTCGCACCTTCTCTCTTGAGAAGCCCGCCGTGAAAACAAAACCAAAACAAACGTCAAAACCTTTTTTTAAATATCAGTATATATGTCAATTACTTTATGTGTATTCAATTTTTGTGTTTAAAAACCTTAAATTTAAGTTATAAACACATTTCAGACTTTGAAAGCAGAAGGATAATTACCAACATTACAGTACTAACACAATTTTCGTCAAACATAGAAGTGCTTCATTTGAAGTCTGGCAACTATCTCTCACTTTTTGTGTGTTTTTTCATGGCGTTTTGTGCCGAGTGGTTGCTGGCGTCATTTGATTAGTTTTATCTATTTCAAGCTTAAATCATAGTTATAAAAGCTTTATGGGTGATGTCTACCCTTCCAACCTACGCGTGTGTTGAACATGGGGACCCCGGAAGAACGATCATCGCCGGATAAAATACTGCGCGTCAAAAGTGGATGACATTGCATCAGAACAAAGCGTGTTCGTGTGTCCGCGAGATGAAGACGACAGTGAAGGAGAATTGTACGTTGGAAACATCGTTTTTGCTCGGGTAAGTACGCATTTTTTATTATTCTGTATCTGGTTGGAACAAGTTTTGGTGTTTATGGGTCAGTAATTCGCTAGACCCCCATCTCGTTTGCTCTGAGAGACTACGTGAGTTATACCCCTGCTACACTAGGGTCTAAATGTCATTTGAACCAAATGTCATTTGGCTCAAATGCCAAGTTGTGCTGCTACACTAGGTTTTTAAATGCCATTTGGCTCAAATGACATTTGAGCCAAATGAGCACCGAGAGAGACATTTAAGATTTCAAATGCCATTTCCAGCACTCTCGGACGCAGCGTCTTCGATCGGCAATAAAAAATAAAACACTTCCGTACGTAAAACAAACAAAATATTGTTGTTTGTGAAACTTTGTTCACTGTTTATTTACTTAAAATACGAAATCAACATATTTAATTTTCATACTCTCAAAACCAGTCGGTCAGTTGCAAAAACCACAAACAAAAACAACGCAAGACAGCCATATTTAGAGTCAAAACTGGTGTCTCTTCTAATTTGATATCATTTTACTGCCTCGGACTGCTCCTAAGTTTGATTGTTGTATTAGTGTACGAAAACGGAACGGGGCAACAACAGCGCCACTACAGCACAGCGAACAGTTGTGAAAGCTTTCAAATGCCATCGAAATTGTAGTGTAGCACGGCGGATTCTGAATGGCATTTGAAGCAACCCATTTGAGTCAAATGACATTTGGTTCAAATGACATTTGGACCCTGTCTTTTGGGGTGCTGCTGTCTGGGGTGCTTCTGGCACCTGTCTTCTGGGGTGCTTCACAAAGGGTGCTCCTGCGGCGACAAAATCCAAGCACCCTAAAGGGCGTAAAATATTCAGTTTTTAGGGTGCTCCTGCGGCGACAAGCTGAAGCACCCTTTTGGGCGTAAAAATGTTTCGTGTGCGCTTGCCGCGCCGGCCGCTCGCTGCCGAAGTCGCTTGCGAGCCACCTGCCATCCCTCCGTGTCCGATGGTTGCAAGTCGGTGCCGTCGACCGTCACCGCCGTTCGTCCCTCGTCGTAGTTCACACTCACACTCGATGCCCGAAAATCTCCGGCCAGCGGGGCACCACCGGTATCCATCGCCGACGTCTCCTGGGGGGTAGTAGCCATCTCCCACTCTCGGCGGCTGCCGCCGGCACACCCGGGGCCGAATTCAAACTGGGCCTCGGTTAGGCTTAGCTGGCCGGCCACGCTGGGAGACTTTGCACTGAAATAAATTGGTGAAAATTCGATGCACCTCACCAAATCTAGTTCGGTCGATGCCTCCGGTCAATATGCGTCGACTAGTAGCATTGGTCCATCGAAAAAGCTAATTATCACCACACAATTAGTCATAATCTACGGAGCCGATGCGACACACGTCCGCTCGCTCCGGCGACCGCAGCGCCCTCCTCAGTGTGCATATATGTCCCGCAATAACATATATAATGGAGACGACAAAGAAGAACTATAAATGACCCGAGAACTCAGACGTCACCCCCACACATCAGTTATTCTTCTGGAACCCCTCTGTATTCTCTCCTATCTTGCCTGTCTATCCCTGCATCCCGTCTCCTTCCTCCTCTTTCTCCACTCTCCTTCCCGCCAATATTCTCCTCTTTCCCACCCTACTCACGTACCCATTCCTTCTTCTGCACCATTCTCTTCCCAGTCTACTCTCTACCCTTTTCTTCACTCCCCTCTCCATTCTCTTCCCTATCCTTATCCCTTTTCCCCTTCTATAACCTTCCTCTCGTTAGGCCCTCCTCCTCACACCATCCGGTCACAAGTCCTTATCACTTATCAATCAAACTTTCCGTCAAAAACCAACTGGTGAACAATCTCAGGTGCGAAATTTCGGGCGGATTCGGGTGCAGTGCCCAAACAAAAATTCGTGGTTACGTAGCGTAGGCCGGATCGGGTTTAAAAGAAAACACCCGAAATCGATAACCCAAAGGGTAAATATAATCCAGTAGCCATAGATTGTAGCCATAGTTTAACATTTATTTCAAAACTTTTCAGAAGCAGACATTGAAAGAGCCACAGCGCTGTATCCCTATCATATTCTTCGTCAGTTGCGCTGTCTTCGTTTAGACCGACGTAAAAAAGTCGTTCAGTCCTCTATATTTCAGATCGGTATAACGAAGTGAGCCGCGGAAGGGCACCAGGCGAACGGAAGTCGAAATGTCGGTACAGGGAGGGTATGGAGGTGGGGACGAGTACATCGAGAGGGTTCATGTGTCGCTCTGCTCATGCGCAGCACATGAGGGTTCTGTTTTCGGGCAGCGTGGCATTTTCCCGTAGTAGTAAAGCCCGAACGTTAGGGTAATTAGTTTTAGGTTAAATTCGGTAAATATTGATTAGTCAGATTCGATTCAAAGTCGAAGCCATGTACCTAGGACTTGTGAGGCATCAAATTAAAGGTCTCGATGAGGGGAATTACGGGTACCAATAAAAATTGCTTCCTAGCTACAGTCACGAGATAGTCACGTGAGTCAGGGATTCGGTTAAAGTCAAAGTCGTGAAACTACGACACTTGAGGTATCAAATAAAGGCCTTGATGAAGGGAATCAGATGGGTCAAATTCAAAATTGCTTTAGTGTTATAGTCATGAGATAGCCACGTGAGTTATAGATTGAGTTAAAAGTCAAAATGAGGCCACTGGGTATTGTGAGGTACCAAATTAAAGGTGTTGATGAGCGAAACCACGCGGGACAAATTAAAAATCGCTTCCCTGTTATAGTCATGAGATCGTCATGTGAGTCATAGATTGGGTTAATGTCAAATTGATGCCACTAGGTATTGTGAGGTATCAAATAGAAGGTCTCAGGGGAATCACGTGGGACAACTTAAAAATTGCTTCCTAGTTATACTCATAAGATAGTCACGTGAGTCACAGATTGGGTTAGAAGTCGAAGTAATGAAACTAGGGCTTGTGAGGTATCAAATTAAAGGTCTCGATGAGGAAAATTACGTGGGGCAAATTCA
Source organism: Haemaphysalis longicornis (assembly GCA_013339765.2). Taxonomy (NCBI): domain Eukaryota; kingdom Metazoa; phylum Arthropoda; class Arachnida; order Ixodida; family Ixodidae; genus Haemaphysalis; species Haemaphysalis longicornis. Next base: position 149,678,815 of record CM023452.1, on the reverse strand, counting down.
AAATTACTTCGTAAGTATAGTCATGAGATGGTCACGTGAGGCATAGATTGGGTTAAAAATCAAACTGATGCCACTAGGGCTTGTGAGGTATCAAATAAAGGAGTCGATGAGAGGAATCACGGGGACAAATTAAAAAATTGCTTCCTGGTTGAAATAGTCACTTGAGTTATAGATCTGGTTAAATATCAAAGTAATGCCACTAGGGCTTGGGAGAGATAAAATATAGGTCTCGATCTAGAATGTTTTCACGCAAACTATTTTTTGAAAGATAACAAAGGAATATTTAAATATATATATAAAAAATCTCCGGTATAGGTGGTGTGGGGAGGCACTTTGAAGAGCCTGCTGTCCGATCGAGAAAAGTGAAAAGGGCGAAGGACTCGGGCCGGTGGAGACGTGGTGTGCGTGTCGTGGTCGGTAAAAGACAGGCAAAAAGAAGAAGAGGAAGAAGAAGAGTGGGCGAGCGCTGGAGGCAGGAAGGAAAAGGCGGTTCCAGAAGCTCTCGGCTGGGCGAGAACAACTAGGAGATCTTCTTTACGAACCTGCACATTCCTCGTGGAAGCTCCCGGCTAGGCGTGAACGGCCAGGAGCCTCGGCGCCCGAACGCATCGTCCTCCAGACTTTCGATCCTGGCAAAACCTCGCAATGACCGCAACGCAACCCTCTCTGCGTTCAGATTAGCTCACGGGAAACAGCACCAAGACTTCGCATCAGCACCAGAATCGTGAGGGTCACCGAGCCCAACGCACCGAGCCCTGCGCACCAAGCCAGCTCACCGACAGGGACCCACACGTGAGCGCAAACAACTGGGAGTCAGACTTCCCTCAGGGGACTTTAATTGTTATCATGGGACTGTTGTCATTAGAGTAGCTGGATTTTCATTTGTGCACGTTATTTTGTAATTGGTCCCATCAATTGACTTTGGTCCTTGTCCGTAGTCAAATCGTCTCGCTTCCTCTCCGCTAATTCGCAATAGCCTCTTCATCATAAAACAACCTGCATCACAAAAAGGCGTCTATGGCAGGAGTCTCTGAGCAACGTTCAGAGAGTTGAGGAGGAAAGTTTGATAGAGGGTTGAGAACTTGGAACGGGAAATGGACCTGGCAAAGCTACTCGTGATCGGGAAAGGGATAGGTTTGGCGGGGGCTGAGTTGAGGGGATGGCTAGAAACAGAAGCCAATGTAGCCCGACAAGAAAGAGCGCTCGCGAGACAAGCCTAAATTCGAAGCCTTGAGCTCTAACGCGACGAGCTAGACCGTGAAATACAGATGCAAGAGAAGAAGCGCGCGACCCCAGTTTCAGATCTCAGAATTGCAGAGAGAGAGAGCGCCGCGTCGCCGAAAATGGATGGAAAAAGAGTTTGTAACTCCACGCACGTGCGGCAGCGGGCATGCGGGTCAGTGGCAGTGATGAGGCCGCGTGCAGAAAGGAAGAAAAAAGAAAAGGTTCCGAACTGCCATATGTGCAGGTGAAAGACTTGTTCCAGGCACCAAACAGTGCACGTTTTGAGTGTGGCACGGAGGTAGCCTTGCAACGTGCAGGGAAGCTCTTGGGGGTAGATAAAGAGCTTTGAGAAAAAAAATGACACCACCTTCCCGCGAGAGAACGCTGAGTTGATGCGAAGCATCTCGGAGGTTCGGAAACGTTCACGAGATTGGGTATCCAAATAACGGAAAATGACGGAACTCCCTACTCCGCAGCGTGACTCAACCGAAGCAGCAACTGAGGGAGCGGCGCGCGGATCAGGTTTATAATATAGAGCAGATGGAGTGGAGAGGAGGAGATGAGAAAGGAGACGCGCATGCGCGCTTATCGCGCAGCTGCGGTTATGAGTAGCGCGCGCGCTATCGAACAGCTGGCGTGGAGAGGGGGAGAGGAGGAGCAGCGCGCGCGCTATCGCACAGCTGGCGTGGAAAGAGGGAGAGGAGGAGAAGCGCGTGCTATCGCACAGCTGGTGGGGAGAGGAGGAGAAGTGCGGATGGACGGACTACGGACGACAGCGCCGAGAGCAAGAGATGCTTTGCAGCATTGCATATAAAAGAGATGAACTCACTTCAAGAGCTCCTGGGCCCTGGCAAAAAGCTTTTGCGAGCCCACAGGGCCCAAGCTGGAACAAATTCTTTGGAGCAAAAGCATGCACCCGCTAGAAGCCTGCGGATAAGGGGGAGGCCAAGTGGTCAAAGCCTCGTGTTGTTGATACAAGCAAGAGTCAAACTGATTTGGAATGCAGGCCAAATAAACAATTCGTGCAAGTAGCGCACCGAAAGAAACAGACATGCAGACGATGGTTCTAGATAAGAGGAACGAATAATTATCCACACTGTCGGGGAGGGAAGAAAACGCAAACTGGTGAACTGCTACCTGAATTCTCCCGCCGCTTGCGAGCTCACCAATGTGCCCAAAGAATCGCTAGTTTGCGGAAGGTAGTGGACGAAAGCGTCGGTTTCTAGCGGAACCGTTGAGCCAGGCTTCGTGCATTAGGTGTGTTGAGGAAAGAAGCCAGAAGCCGTCGTAAAGATAGAGTAACTGTTTACATTAGACTTAATTCCAGCTTAACATGATCATGGCGTCCGAACGTTCATCGTCTTCCTCGTCTTCTTTCTGTCCATAGAGTCCCCAAATCATGTCCTCTTCTTCATCTCGCTTACGTTGCTACGTGAGACGATAAAAATGAAATAAGGTGCTCTAGCAATGATAGAACAGATGGCTCTCAGAAAAAAAAATGGTTTGCGTTGCTAAGGATGCGGAGTGGAAACCCCACAAAAACGTAAAAATGAAGGTAGATGTGAAAAAATAGCATTGAAGACATGGAATCGGCTTAGGATTGGATGCCCTAATAAATAGAAACTGATTAGAAAGGTTTTATGATTGTGATCGTGCATATGAACTTCGATGGATTTACGTTTTCAAATATTGTTGTATATTCCGAAATATTTTAGGCGAGAAGACTGGTGGAGAAATGTGATTTCTTGTAAACCCAAACGATAAACCCGATTTTCGTGCCGGGTTGTTTTAGACATTGTTTGTTTCAAGAATTAGGTGGTATGTATTGGAAGACGCAGTTAAGAGGAACGAAATGGGCCTACTCTCGAGTGGGTGTCATTGTCATGCTTTGTGTGCTTTTCGTTTTCATTGCTTATATACTGTCGGGTGGAACCGTGGTGGGGATAGTGGTGTTTGGTGGTGCTGTGTGAGTGTACGTATTGACTGTTACGACCAACCACGGTTACCGTGTAGCGAACTTCTCACCGAAAGTGCTTCTCTACAAAACACTTCTTCGATCGGGGCACGTGTGAGGAGGCACTTTGAAGAGCCGGGAGTCCGATTGAGAAAAGTGAAAAGGGCAAAGCACTCGGACCGGTGGGGACGAGGCGTGCGTGCGGTGGTCGGTAAAAGACAGGCAAAAAGAGAAGCAGGAAGAAGAAGAGGTGGCGAGCGTGGAGGCAGGAAGGAAAAGGCGGTTCCAGAAGCTCTCGGCTGGGCGAGAACAACTAGGAGATCTTTTTTACGAACCTGCACATTCCTCCTGGAAGCTCCTGGATGGGCGTGAAATGTCCAGGAGACTCGACGCCCGAACGCATCGTCCTCCAAACTTTCGATCCTGGCAAAACCTCGCAACGTCCGCAACGCAACCCTCTCTGCGTTCAGATTAGCTCACGGGAAACAGCACCAAGACTTCGCATCAGCCCCGGAATCGTCAAGGTCACCGAGCCCAACGCACCGAGCCCTGCGCACCAATCCAGCTCACCGACAGGGACCCACACGTGAGCGCAAACAACTGGGAGTAGGACTTCTCTCAGGGGACTTTATTTGTTTTCATGGGACTGTTGTCATTAGGTTAGCTGGATTTTAATTCGTGCACGTTATTTTGTAATTGGTCCCATTAATACACTTTTGTCCTTGTCCGTAGTGAAATCGTCTCGCTTCCTATCCGCTAATTTGCGATAACCTCCTCAACATAAAACAACCTGCATCACAGGTGGCATCAGTAGACATCACATGCCGAGACGAATCCGCGAAACATCCGTATTAGGGTAGGGCGCGCATTGTGGACGGGAATTTCTCTTAGCTAGTACTTGTTTGTCTTTCTTTATTTTAAAAACAACATGAGGGGGAAGCATGATTGCTTAAGGTTTTTAGAAACCGTATTTTTGGTGTATTGCTAACTTTCTTCTCTGGTGACGCAACACTGCCTTAGAAAGTACTCATTTCGTTACTGAATGAGGTCCCGAACCTCAGTTAGCTGCTAAATCTCATTCCCTTCAAATGTCCTTTGGTGTTGTCGTGTAGCACTGAATTATTAACATTTAGAGCAAATATCATTAACTCTAAACATAATTTGATCTGGAGTGCGAGAGTGGTATAACTTATGATACGAAGTTTCGATCGTCATCTCATATTGTTGCTCATAAAATGAAATATTAATAAGGTGAAGCATTTCTTGGGCAGCCGCTTGTGTACCCAATGTGATGCGGCCTTCGCAGAACACTCCGTGCGAATACATGACTTGAACAACGTTCGCGCTCATGCTTACGTTATGCAGTTTGCCCTCGCGAGGCCCGATGGTAAAGTAACACAACGTGCAGTATGGAACAGAGTAAGAACGTCACAGGTTTATTTCTTAATACGGGTTGATTTTTTTCAGCCCCTCCAAAAAAAGGAAGTTGGTCTCGGATATATATACTGTAACGGTCGAAAGAAGTGAACCCTAAAGCTAAGCTATGTGATGAAATACAAGATGTCTAACTAATGCGATGCAGAAGAACGATCGTTAGAATGATAATCGTAACCATTTTTCGTCTACGCCTCAAATTCATACGGTCTTGGAATGAAAGTGGGCGGATAAGTATTCATGTTCTCGAACCGCACATGTGGCAATATTTGATGTATTACCTTTGGGCAAATGCAAGTAGGGTGGCATAAGGTCGCTCTACATGGTGCGAATTTACGTGCGAATTCGTAGCTGCTGCGTCGCTAGTGCGGCAATATGTTGTTTTGCTGCACAAGCTGGAAGAACCCTAAGAATCGATTTTCGTTGCTGCCTAAGCTACAAATAGGTCGCTTTACCACTCGAACAGTGCCGCAAATGCGAATTCGCAACTAAATTCGCACCATGCAGAACGGGCTATACGCTATAAAATCTCATGGAGAAACACATAGGACAGTTCCCATGCATCCATCCGGCGTATTGCTAGAAATGTGGAGGTATTCACGTTTCTTTCACGCCCTCGGGCGTCGCTAGTATTGGTGTTGTGGTAATTGTTGTGTGGTGAAGCACCGACCAATCGAAGACCTACGTCACAGCAATTCCAACCAGTGTCCACAGGTTGAGAGGCACAGCTGGAGAAGACGAATCGGGAAGCGACTTAAGGAGAACCAAAGGGAGAATGTGCTCAAAGTACAAGACAAAGTGAACACTCCATAAGATGGCGTTACCGGTTGCACGAAAGATGTGATCACAGCCTCCCCCTAACTTTTCTTATCTTCATGGTGGAATAGTTTACAAATGGGGGCGCCAGTATGGAGATAGTTGTGAATGGTTGTACCGAGACGACACAAACAGGTGTCTCAAGTTTGAGATACATGTATGACTATTTTTTTTTATTCGGAAGTTTGCCGTGCGGCGTAATAAATGTAGGCGCTTACAGAAACACGAAAAAGTTAGTTTCGTTCATAAAGTTCTGGAGTTGTTGGTGACATGGTCGATGCACCCAGCGTTGAAGGTCAGGAGGGCGGCCAGGGTGGAGACCGGTTGCACGAAGGTGCCGCAGGCGAACTTGATGCAATCCCGGGCAGGCCCAGAGCAGGTGCTGCACATTCACGTCCCCTATGGCAGTGGCGCAGAACGGACAGGTGGATCTGTATGGGCCGCGGTATTGCGATGTCCAGGAGGCAGTCACGGATGGCGTAAGTGCCACCACAACGCGTAGTCTCCGCAGCACAACCTCCTCTCGGTGAGTTAAGCCGGTGGTTTGAACCACCCAATGGTATGAGTGCTCGTGTGGTGCTCCGAAGATTTTCCTTGTGTCGTTACAGGTGCCCGCGAGCGTCTTGGGGGAAAGGTAGTAGTGGCCGCATGACGGTGCTCAGGCGGATAGCTGAGTCTGCCTCCGTATTGCAAGGCACAGATTAACGGGGCACCCATTCCATGCGTATCCGTAGCACCGGGCTTTTTTTGCCATGCGATGAATGGCACCTGAGAAGGATGTCGATATTGCCACGCGACGAATGTCATGTATGGCTTGCGTTGAGTCAGTCCGGATGATTAGTCGGGAATACGGCTCCGCCCTGACAAAAAGTAGTAATGAGACCAGCTAATTCAGTAAGATATACGGATATGAATTTGTCCGGGGTCGTTTCCTTTTTCCTGTGGTTGTTCCCGTGGTTTTTGGTTCATCTTTTTTTTTTGGTTGGGCGGTTCGGTCGCCTTTATATCGGTTTCAATTCTTTCGTATGCAGCTGACCGAAGGACAGCTTCGGTAGGGATATGTGCATGATTGGTATGTTTAATAGGGGTTGTTTTGCCCGCTTAATGTTGTTTTTGCCTGTTATCATTTCCCTTACTATGCATTTTACCGCCTTTAGGTAGTTTTCGCTTCCAAACGTGCCCCAATCAGGCGCTGGCCCCTGGGGTATTTGGGTTGGAAACACGCAGCCGTTTTAGTTTTGGAAGTTTTAGCCACCACTCAAGGATCGCAACAATAGCTTCGTGGCTGACGTTGTCGTATGCCTTCTGGATATCTATTGCCAGGACCGTTCGAATCCCACGAGAGCGGCCTCATAAAAGGAACATAGAGGAGAAATGCTGGAGTCAATCTTCAACAGCCAATTGTGGCCTGAATCCAATTTGACCACGGTGGTACCACGAATGAAAGGCGCCATGGAAGCCACCATGAAAGGCGTGTTGCTAGCATGTGCTCCATAGGCTTGCATATCGTCGATGTAAGAGATATTAAGTTTGGAAAGTTGGTCCGTGGTCTTGCTTGCTTCGGAATTGCAACAATTTTCGCGTGGCACCGTGAATCCGAAATGATGGCTTTAGTCAAAGCTGTGTTTATAGCCTTAAGTACTACATTGAAAGTGGTACCTTCAGTGTTCTTGAACAGCTAGCTCGGAAGGAACGCCATCAGGTCCTGGTGCTTTTCGAAGCTTGGCATGGTCAATGGCTGCCAAGAGTTCCGACATTTTGAAAGGAGCTTCAATTCCTGCTATGTCTCCACTTGTAGGTAACGAACCGGCTCCATTCGGCACACAGTTTTGCACAATAAAGGGAGCTGACGGGGCGGCAAAAGCGGAAAAGAAGCTACTTGCCACGGTACAGGCGAAAGTGGACGGCTCTTGCCCAGATTCTAGTAGTGCACTAGCCGCTGCATCCGGACGATGTTGACCACGTTCAATTGCTCGAAATGTTCCCCAGACTGAAGAATTCGACGACGAAGGGCCAAGCGAAGCGCACCAGTGTAGCCAGCGGCCACTCAAGAGCTGAGAGCTGGTATGCCCGCACTCCCACTGCTCCGGGGCGGGGGCAGGGAGGGGTTTCGGGTGGTCGGCGCGTGCCCATACAAGATGGCACGTCGTATTGGCAGTGTGGCACGTAGGGCAGTTGTTAGGTTATGTCGTGGGGGATATATGGGGAAGAATGCGGGTGTTAAAATATGTTTCCGTCAGGAGTCTGCGCCATATTCGGGCGTTGCAAGTGCTGAAGGAGGGATGAGGGGGTGGGTAACGAAGGCGGCTCTGACGGTAGGGGTGGAGTATCTCGGTGTAGCGACTGGGAACGGGAAGGTTGGAGGACGATACAGCCAAGTCGCCCGCCCCTGATGAGAATGCCCGGAGTAGGATATGGCGGGCAGCAGCATGTGCCGCCTCATTCTCTGGGATTGAGTCATGACCTGGGGTCCATACAATTGGGATGTAAGGCAGGGTCTTTATTGTCTGGAGAAGGTTGACGGCGGGAGGTGAAATGCATCCGGTCAGAAAGTTTCGGCCAGCTTGCTGTGAGTCGGTAAGGATGGTTACATAGCCGGTTGGTGCTCTGGTGGCGGCGAGGGCTATGGCTGTCTCTTCGGCAGTAATGGTGTGGGTATCAGCGATTCTGGCGGATGTCAGGATAGAGCCTTGAGCGTTAAGGGCAACCATAGGATGGGCTGTTCGGTTTGAGTAGGTTGCGATATCCGTGTATCGGGTGTCGGGATCGTGGGAGTATCGTCTCTCCAGGAGACGAACGCGTGCTTGGCCTCGACCCACGTTGTAAGTAGGGTGCATATGGCGCAGAATTTGCGAGACTTTGATGTGTGCGCGGATTTGGGTGGGCATGCGTTGTGGTGCGTCCAATGAAGTAGGAACGGGACGACACAGGTGTGTCAAAACGGTGCGGCCCATGGGGGTGAGGGAAAGGCGAGCGAGCTGGCCGACTTGCTGTGCTTCTAGGAGTTCAGACAGTGTATTGAGGAGGCCGAGTCGGAGTAGGTGCGTGGTAGGAGTGAATGCAGGGTGAACTGTCCAAAAGCAATTTCGTATGTTCTGCGCGTTAGTGCGTCCAGTCTGGAGTGTTCCTTTGGTTTCAGTTGGACGTACGGCGCCCCATATATGATGCGACTTATCAGGACCGCATGGATGAGTTGGCAGGTGTCTTTTTCTGGGAGTCCATGGTGCTGGTTGCAGACTCTTCGAATGAGCTGCATAAGCTGCGTGATTGTTAGATGGAGTTGCGGAAAAAGAGCGGCTCCCGAGCCGTCGGCTTGGCAAGAGAACTCCGAGAATTCGAAGAGTGGTCACTTGCGGGACGGGAACGGAGGATATGGTGACGGGCGGGTCAGGGATTGGCTGTGGAGGACGGCCGCGTGTGCATGCGCAGAGAACAAGCAATGCCACATTGTTGGGGTGCACAGGTGAGGCCTCGGCGCTGTAGATATTCGAGCGTGTAGTCGATGGCTTGCTGTGTATTGTCTCGCTGTTGTACCGCCCATCCGGTGTTGGTCCAGATTGTTAAGTCATCTGCGTAAAATGCGTGGTGGAGATTGGGGATTGTAGAGAGTTTGGCTGGAAGTTGGAGGAGGGCGATATTGAAAAGGGAGAAATGACAGATCCTTGAGGAGTGCCTTTTGCCGGCGTCGGAAAAGGGTCAGATTGTATGGTTCCAAGGCGTATTGTGACTGTCCGATTCCTCAGAAAGGCTCGGACGAAGTTATACGTAGCCACTCCACAGTTCGTTGTTTGAAGGCCTCACAAGATTGCCTCGTGCGTGACGTTATCAAAGGCCCCTTGGACATCAAGAGCGAGGATGGTGCTGGGCTGGGTTTTGCTTATGTTATCGATAATTTGCTCTTTTTGTTGGAGGAGTACGTCTTGAGCAGATAGGCAGGCACGGAAGCCGAACATGGAATGGGGATAGAGATCGTTGTCTTCGAAGTAGGTTGTTAGGCGATAATGCAGCATATGTTCGAACAGCTTGCCCAGGCACGAAGAAAGAAATCGGCCGAAGGTTGTCGATTGCCACAGCCGTGTGGGGCTTCGGTACGAGTATAATGTCTGAACCCCGCCATTGTTGGGGAGGGTTCCGGTTTCCCAGTGTTTGTTAAAGAGGGTAAGTATGGATGAGAGAGTTTCATCGTCTAGGTTTCGGAGCGTTTTGTTTGTTATACGGTGCTTTCCCGGCGTGGTGTTGTGCATCAAGCCAGCGAGGGCTTGCTGTAATTCTTGGATTGTGAAGGGAGCGTCTAGATCGGGGTTAGGACGGCCAAGGTAATGTAAGGTCGTGGGAATAGGCGAGTTTTCAGGAAAACCAAACGTCTTGTGCGAAATGCATCAAGTAAGTGGTTATGTGGATGCGTGTGGTTGTAAATGAGTCGTTGTAGCGGCTCCTGCGCTGTTGTTTTTGGGGGGTTTGAACCCTAAGAGAGGGCGCAGAATATGCCATGTGCGCTTGGTGCTCAACGTGCCTCCAAGTTTGTCGCAGAAAAATCGCCTGTTCTGGGTTCTCAGCTCCTCAGCGTATTGAGCAGCCGGCTGGGTGATTTCCGCAATCCTGCGTTTGCGGGAGCGGTTATATTTTCAACTTTTCCATTTGGTGACGAGGCCTCGCCGAGCCTCCCACAGATGATCGAGATAGAAGTCGACTGAAGGATTTGCAGTTGTGAGGGGAATGATTTTAGTATGTTTCCGCGCTAGAGCAGTTAGCTGGGCCTTCCATCGTTCGAGATCTTCGTCGGCAGGAGGAAGGGACGTAGGATCTTTGCGGAAAGATGACCAGTCTACGAGCGTTGCTTGTCCGATGCGTTGTCGAAGGGAAGATTGGGCAATGCGAGGGCTAGGATGTAATGATCGCTTCGATGAGTGTCTGGTAAGCGGCGCACTCTAGATGGGGTGCGTTGTGTCACGAGTGACATTTGTTCCCAGTCGAGTTGGAAGGGTGAGGTCGTTGCATACTGTAAACATGTGGTGTTGGGCTGCATGAAGGAGTGCCTTGCTTTTCTTGGTCGCTTAAGGGTACCCCCATGAATCTTGGGGGGCGTTGCAGTCACCGAGCAAAAGCAGGGATTTGGGCCGGATCTCTTCGCTGATTCGTTCAGAAGTGGATCGATATCATGGAGCGGATGTCGGGGAGGACTGATGATGTTCAGGATGAATAAGCTTGTCTGCCCGGGTCGCGTAGGAATGATTTCTGCAAAAGTATGGGTAATCGGGGAGGATATGGGATGTTCTTGGGCGGTTAATGCCTTCGCCACCAGAACCGCTGTCCGCTGTCCGGGGTCATGGGTAAACGTGGCGTAGCCGGATAGTTGGGGTTTTGGGGTATCCGTTTCTTGAAGCGCGATGATGTCGGGTAGGGATAGGCTGACGTAGTGACCGAGTTGGGCTTTTTTACTGTTTAACGAACGTCAGTTTCATTGATAGATGGTCACTGCGTTATTAGTGGCCATCGGGGGGAGGGGGGTGTTGGCGGCTAACTCGGCATCGTATTCTGGGGAGAGCTTGGCTTTTTTGACCTGGGGATGGACGGTCGTCTGGTTTGCTTGCTCGAGCGCCGTAAGACGTTGGGTGATGGATTCTGTAAGACGAAGTAGGGAGTCGGTGGTTTCTTTGACCGTTTTGTTTGATAAGCAGTGCGTCCGTTATAAGCTGTTCTACCATAGGAAGGACATCAGTTGTGATTTTCTCGTTGATGAGAGATGTGGCGAGGTCGGGTGTTAGAGGATGTGGGAAGGTGGTAGCAAGGGCGGGGGTTGGACCTTCATTTGGGGATTGCTGGGGGGCGCAGTTGGCTGATTCGTGAGCTTCTATGCGCGCGAGCATTGTGGCGTTTTGTTGCTTGATTTCGGCTAGTAGCTGCTCTATTGTGGAGGGAACTTGGGGGTAGGGGGGACAGGTGGAGGGTGGAGCGAACATGTAGGGAGGGGAGGGTAGGCATGAGCAGTAGGAATGCCTGATACTATGGCTGACCAGCTCGGCTGTTGTGGGTCGTCGGCTCTAGTGGATGGTGGGGCGCCCCCGGAAGAGGAGGCACGAGATTTAGACACTGGGTGAGCTTTAACTACTTTTTTGGGGCAGCCTTTGCCAGCTGCGGTGTGTGGAAGATTGCACAGTTTGTAGTTGGGTGAACACGTGTGGTCTTTTGGGGGGTCACTCAGTCCACAGTCAGGGTACTTAGGGTGGTCGGGGTTGGAACAAACGTCTTGTCCATGTCCAATGTCACCGCACAGTCGACACACCTGCACGGTGCGTCGAAAGGGGTGACAGCGGTAGAGAGGGCTTCCCACCTTCACATAGAATGGTACGTGTGGCCCTTGGAACGTCAGTAAGGCGGAGGTGGTGCGGCCCATTAAACGGGTATGAAGAAACTGACATTTGTTGGCTTGGAGCAGTTCGAGGAGCGTATCGGAGGTGACGTCCGAGTCCAGACCGTGGATGACACCGCGGCTGGTGTCTGGTGGAGGTTTCATATATGGCATGAGTTCGTACTCTGCTGCTCCGAGTTGTATGGTCTTGATCGTGCTTAGTGCGCGTGCGTACTCCTCATGGGCGGTGCTTGCGACAAGGTTATGTGAATTTTGTACATGCACTACGACATGGTCGTAAACGTTTTGCAGAAGGATGTTGCTGGCGGTGGCGATGCCGTGAGGGAGATTGCGAGGAGCACAGACAGAGAGAGAAAATGACTTTATTGAATGTTCCTGCGGAGGGAGGGACTACGGCCACAAAGGGCCGGCCTCTCTTAGACGAGGGTTAGGTCGTCCTAACGAGGGTTAGGTTGGCGCGTTCGGTGCGCGTTGGGTGTGCGGGTGTTGACCCGTCGACCCTCCGACGACGCTTCCCTACGCTTCTGCTCTGCAAGAGCAGCCTCGAGCCGCTGGATAGTCCGTATTTGTATCTCGTGCTCAGTCGAGTCCATGGCGACAGTGGTGTCCTCGGGCATACGCCTTGCGTCGTCTGCCTCTATTAAATGTCTTTCACAGCCCCACATCAGGTGGGCTAGAGTTGCATTTGTTCGCTTGCACATACTGCACAACACGTTTTCGTAGATGTCGGGGCACACGTGGCGCGCGAGCACTGGAGTGAGCACTGAGTTCGTCTGTAGTTGCCTGTAAAGCACCGCTTCGGCGCGGTTTAACTTCGGATGGGGGGGTGGTTTGGTCCGCCTCCCAAGCCGGTACCATTGTAGTATCTCCCCACATGTTCGATGTCGTGGGACCCGTCCGCCGGTGATGAGCGGGGGGGGGGCGTCTCGCGGTTCGAAAGTTCGCGCGCGGCGGCGTCCGCTTCCTCGTTGCAGTTGGGGTGGGCGCTGGCTCCGACGCTTGTGTGCCGGGAACCAGCGGACATGGGTGACTTGTGCGGTTGGTGCTCCTCTGGCTGGGCACTGCACTGAGTTCACAACGCTCGCACTCAATAGGTTCACTGCACTTGCACTCACTGTGTGTTTGGCGTAGTTTGCGATAGCCGAGCGCGAATCACTGAGCACTGTATTACATTGCGGTTGTGACAGCGCGAGCGCGATGGCAATCTCCTCTGCCTGCGTGGCAGAAGGAGCACAACCACTGCACGCACTGTACACTTCCCCTGCTGTAGACTCCACCGCCACGGCCACATAGGTGTTCGGACGGTTTGGGTGCCTTGGTGCGTCCAGGTAGAGGGCTCCCGTGTCATTCGCGTGCGCCTCGGTGAGGGCCTTGGCCCTGGCCTCTCGGCGACCTGGATTATGGTCGGGATGCACGTTGCGGGGCAGCGGTAGTATCTTGATGCGTTGGAGTATCTCTCTTGGGAGGCTCTGTGTGTTGGGCGGATCCTTCCCCTTGCTGTCGCGGCCGTAACCGATTCGCTCGAGGATGCTTCTGCCGGCCCTCGTGCTTGAAAGGCGTTCGAGTTGTGTTGTTCTTTGGGTCTAACTGATCTCTTTCAGAGTGTTGTGGAGTCCCAATTCCAGAAGTCGCTCCGTGCTGGTGCTGTTGAGTAGCCCCAGCGCGGCTTTGTAAGTCCTGCGGATGGCCGCATTGACCTTGTCCCTTTCGTGTTGCTTCCATGGGTGGAAGGCCCCCACATAGGCCACGTGGCTCATCGCAAAGGATTGTACTAGTCTTAGGAGGCTGTGTTCCTTCATGCCCTGACGTCTTGTGGATATGCGTGTGATGAGGCGGGTGGTGATGCCCAGCTTCGTGATGACTCGGTCCACCGTGGTGCTGTTACCCCGGCTAGCTTCGAGGAGCATGCCGAGGACGCGGAGGGTTTACACTCTTGGGAGGACGCTGCCGTCGCTCGTGTGCAATGTAATTGTGGCGTAGTCTTCTTCTGCCTTCCTGCGGTACCGCCCCGGTGGTGGGAGGATTAGCAGCTCGGACTTTTGTGGGGAGCATCGCAGCCCGGTGCCCTCCAAGTGCTGTTCGATGGCGTCTACCGCCTCTTGTAGTGTAGACTCGATGTGGTCGTCGCTCCCTCCGGGGACCCACAAGGTAATGTCATCTGCGTAGATGGTGTAGCGAACCTGCGGGATCCCCGAAAGTCGCTCGGCCACGCCGACCATCACAAGGTTGAATAGCACTGGCGATATCACCGAGCCTTGGGGTGTGCCCACACTGCCCATCTCGCGTTCCGGAAGCTGTAGGTCTCCCGCTTGCAGTTCCACGGTGAGGTGCGACAGGAAGTCGCGAATGTAGTTGTATGTCCTCTCCCCTAGGCCCAGGCGAGAGACTTGTGCCAGGATGGCGGAATGGCGTACCTTGTCGATGGCGCTCTGGAGATCCAGGCCCAGCACTGCCCTGTTATCTTGGGTGGGAACTGGTGCATCGAGGATGTCGTGCTGTATCAGGATCATCGCGTCCTGGGTGCTGAGCCTTTCACAAAACCCCAACATGGTGTCGGGGTAGAGGCCTTCGTCTTCGAGGTAGCATTGCCATCGGCTGTTGAGGACGTGCTCGAGAACCTTGCCCACGCATGATGTGAGGGAGATGGGGCGAAGGTTCCCGATGTCAGGTGGTTTGCTGGGCTTGGGGATGAGGATTGTCCGTGCCGCCTTCCACTGTTTGGGGAGGGCTCCCACGCGCCAACACTTATTGTAGTATCTTGTGATGGCTTCGATGGTTCCGTCACTGAGGTTGCGGAGTGCCTTGTTGGTGACCCTGTCCGCGCCCGCTGCCGACTTGCAGTTTAGGTGCTGTAGTGCCGCGCGTACTTCCCACTCCTCTACGTCGCGGTCTAGTGTGGGATTGGGGGCCCGCTGTAGTCTTCGTGTTCTTCGGTGGGTGTGCTTGGTAGGTACCGCTCGTTGATGCGTTTGCATGTTTCGTCTTTGCCGAGTTTCTTGATGGTGGTGTGCATGATTTGCGCTAGGCGGTGACGTTGGTATCCCTTGCTCTTTGTTTCGTCGAGGAGGTGACGAAGGAGCTGCCAGGTCCTGCCCTGATGTAGTTGTCCGTCGGCTTCGTTGCAGATGGCGTTCCACTGTTGCATGCACAGTTCGAGGCTGTATTTTTCGATGGCGCGACCGAGCTCGGCCACCCGTTTACGCAACTTGCGCTTCTGTCGTTCGCTCCGCATCTTCGTTGTAGTGACTGCCTGGCCTTGATCATGTGATCTAGGCGGCTATCGACTTGCCGGACGTCGTCGTCCGTTTCCACTTCCTTGGTTGCGGATTCGGTGGCTTGTACGACGGCTGCCGACCACTGTTCGATGTTCGTGATCTCACTTTGCGATTCTGGGCAGCCATTTATGAAGCGGGTCCAGTCGGTAGTCTTGTATTTGCGGCGACAGTTGTGTTGGCCGGCCGCGGATGTCGGGAGTGTCAGCTCGATGATGAAATGGTCACTTCCTAAGTTATGGCCGGTGTTCCTCCATTCCACGCCTCCCCTTGTTGTGGCGCTCGTGCAGACGAATGCCAGGTCGGGGTTGGTGTCGCGTGTCACCGATGTATCGATGCATGTGGGCGCCGCTGTGTCGGTGTGGAGGGTGAATCCGGCATCTGCCGCCGCGTCGAGTAGGTCTTTGCCCTTGGCGGTGGTCCGATGATATCCGAGCTCCTTGTGTGATGCGTTGAAATCCCCACAGACGGCGATGGTACCGGTCGATGCCGTGCGTAATGCCTTGTGGAGGAGTGTCTTGAATTTCTGGTGCCTGTGTGTGGGATTGCTATATATGTTTATGAGGAGGAGGGACTCCTTTTTCTTCTTGCCGATCACCACCTCGGTCGCGCAGTGCTCCATGGTGCTGCGGCCGAGGAAGTGTTCGTGCTTGACGAAGGTGAGTCCCTTGCGAATGAAGGTGCACACCCCCTGTGCCGCCCCTTTGCCACAGTCTCTGGCACTCGGGGGCTTGCGTGCGTACGGTATCCGGGGACAGTCGGCGCGTTTTCTGCGTGCGTTTCCTGAACCATGATGACGTCGGGGGGCGTCTCGATGCTCTGCAGGTGTTGCTGCAATACCGCCTTTCGGCACTGGAACCCGTTGGCGTTCCAGTGCCAGACCTTTAAGCACGATCTTGTTGTTGGTTGAGCTGCCATGGCGTGGTTGGTGGTTGGGCGAGGTGGCTGCGGTCTTTAGGCGCGTCTTCATAGCGTCCCAGTTTCCTGTATAGGAATTCCTGCAGAGCGTCGCACCGTCACTCCATTGCTGTGAATCGGGCGTTTACTCGGTGTTCAAATGCGTCTATTCTCTTTTCTAGACGGTCGATCCTCTCGGTGCACCGTCTAAGGCGGACCGTTACGCTAATTCTCCCCTGTGTACGGGGCTCTTGATCTGCGTCCCTCGCGAGCGATTGGTCTTCTTTGTGTTCTTCTTCCATGGCGGTTTCGGCGGGCGAAGTCGTCGTGGCGAGTTTGTTCTGGCTGGGCAGTTTCGCCGCTTTCTTGGGCGGTGGCATCGGCTGTGATGTGCCTTCGGTGGTCGGTGTCGGTGATGGCGTTTGCGCGCCTTGCTGGTGGCGCGGTGTGAGTGAGGGCGGGAGGGGTACGTCGCCCTTTTCCCACTGTTGCTGCTTAACCGACTGCGGTGGCGAGTTCTTGCTTCTCGTTGCTTGTGGGTTTTCCAGAAGCCGAAGGGCTTTGTCGAGGCGCCGGTTGAGCCGCGCATTTTCTTCTTTGAGCGTTGTTATCTCGTCTCGGAGGCTCTGCATCTTGTCGTCGTGCTGCGTCGACAGCGCGCGGCGTGCTTGTGGGGTTTTCGATCTTTGTCACTTCGCGGGTCTGTTGGTAACCTCCGCCCACGTCACGCGCTCACGTGATTCTGACACGTTGCCGCACCGCCAGCTGCTGCTCATCTCCCGGCCGCCCCGGCTTGCGGAGCGGCTGGCCACGCGTTGCCCTCGCTTGCCGCTGCGGCTGCGGCCACGTGGCTGCTGTTGAAGTGGCGGGAATTCGTGGTCGTCTTTTCTAGAAGGTCGTGCTTCTGGTGTCACCGCGACTTGCTTGCCGATCCGTTGCCTCCGCTTCACCATATACGGTGTTTTGAATTTGTTCACGCATCCGGCGGTGCCGGTGGGGTGAGGTCCCCCGCATAGTTTGCAGTGGGGCTTGCATTGCGACTCGTGGTTCTCGTCCGGGTTCGACTTTCCGCACGCGAAGCAAACTCGTACATTTGGCTGCGGGCAGACGTCCTGTCGGTGTCCGATTTTGCCGCACGTCTTGCATACTTCGTGGCGTTGTCTGTATAGGCCGCACCTCACGAGCACTGCTCCGTATTTGACCGTTGCTGGCACTTTGTTGCCTTGGAATAGCACGATCACTGTGGTTGAGCTACCGATGCGGTGCGCGTCGATCGCCATGGGATTGTAGTCGTTAACTATGTTTTCTCGAATTTCCTTTGGGGTGTCTTGGGCTGAAATGTTCCTGATGACGCCCTTGGTCATATTGTCCGGTGCCGCGTGATATGCATAAACCTCGTGGGTTTGGTCTCCGAGTGTTAGAGCTCTGCGTTTGCCGTACCAGACCGCGCGCGTTTCACTTGGGGTGCTCAGTACAATTATGTGTTGCGCGACGTTGGGTCATATGGTGTCCTGCATCGCTTCTTCTTTTGGCGTTTCCGTCGCCGTCATTATGGCGGCCATCAGTTCAGTCGCGTTGACTCGGCCCGTGTGTAGGCCGCCTCGTGGTCTGATGATAATCTTGAACTCGCTGCGGGGTAGCTTGCCCGGCATGCGTGCAGCTCTCGTTAAGGATGCATTGACTTTCCTGGCGTATTGCGCCCTCGTAGGAGGAGACTTACTTGCCTTGGTGGCAGGCTTACCGGGGGTTGCTGAGGTCTGCGAGGCCTCTCCTCGATGAGGTGGCGTTCGTCGGTGCTGGATGGTCCAACCCGCGTGGTCGTCCAGCGAGAGATCTTCCCCCAGTACGGTGACTGCGTTCGGCCGGCTTGTCGGTCGACGTGCGCTTGTGTTGGAATTTCGTGCACAGGGCTCGTATCCATTGTGGTGTCCATCTCGTTCGTCGCCGGGGTGGTGTCGGTGGTCGAAGGCATTAGGCCTAGCAGCCGCCGCGGCGGCGTGGCCGGGAGCCGTCCTCGAGCTAGGCCTAGGTTAGGCTTAGCAGGGCCGCACCACCTCGGAACATAAAATGTTCGTAGAATCCAGAAAAATGCTCGGACTCACCAAAAAGTGGTATCGGTGGGTTCCGGAGATGAAGCCTGAAACATTCGTATAATTCGGGACTCGCTGGGCCTGATTGGTCCGCCGAAAATTCACATATTCCATGGAGCCGATGTGAGGCACGTCGAATCTCGTCGGCCGCTCGCAGCGCCCCCGCGAGGAGCACAGGTGGCAACGTTAAGTCCAGATTGCGGCCGATAGACGATTGTGTAGTTGTCTCTTGGGAGTCGTGGTGGTGGGTTGGCGGAGAGTCAGTTCTCAGAGTTGTGAGTGTCTTTTCCGGTGGTTGGTTGAATGCTGTCGTGGCTTGCCGCTGGTATGTCGATGCCGTGTTCTTTCGTCGGGAGCGCAAAACTTCGGTCCAGGGGTTTTCTAGGGGGATGGTGTGGCCGCTGTGCTGGTCGAAGTCCATGTCATCCGCCGTACGAGTCAGTGCTGGGAGTTGGGGTTGCGCGCCTGCCGGCATGGCCGGTGGTTGCGATGTGGTGGCAGCTTGGTGCGCTTGGCCTGACTTGTACGCCTAGCGCTGGTGCGGGTGTTGAAATCTCGGGGTCCGGCTTCTGAGGTGCAGACGGGCCTGGTCGGTCGACGAGGTGTTATGCGATGTCGCTGGACGTTAGGAATCCCTTGGTGGTACAAGTGGAGTGGTCGATTGAGGTGATCCGCTGATTTGCAGTGAAGAATCGGAAGCACATACAAGGCCGTTGCACTCGTGTGTACCCCCTAGCGGCGGTACCATGACCATGGAGGGAGAGAAAGTTAGGAGACGGCATGACGTCACGCAGCTAGCCTTCGCAAGGCCACCTCCGTTGAAGCCGCTCCCTCCTCGATTTCCCTTTCTCAAGCCACCGGATTCGGCCCAGCACGTGACCTCCATGGTTGGATGGGCCGGCGGCGGTGGCGATCTCCGACTCACCACATATCTCGTGTTTGGTTGGTGGTAGCTTTTCCCCGTCCTTCCTGTATTCGTCTGCTCGGCGATCTCATGCTCGCGTGCGTGCGGGCGGGAGTGCCGCGTACGTGCAAAAGACCAAAGCCGTGGCAAAAAAATTGCTAGCGACTAAGCTCTGCTATGCCAGGATATACGTAGCGTGAGCTAAGGTTCAGCAATCCAGTTCAGTCCAGTCCAGTCCAGTTCAGTCTCTCTCCAGTCACTGCTCCTCGCGCATGCTAAGCACTACTCTTCACGAGCCATGCGAAACGGCTATCAAGCGGCTCTGATGCAGCGTCAGACTTGGCCACTGCGCAATTGAGGCGCACACCTGGGCAGGCGCCAGCGCCAGTGCATCTGCCGCGGCTATGACGAAACACAATCCAACACAATCCAATTTAATCCAATCCAATCCAAATCCAATCTAATTCAAGCCAAGCCAACACAATCCAATCCAATGTGCTCGCGCTTACGCAGAACGTCCCTTCACGGCACACGCGAAACTGATCAATCTCGGCCAGTGGAGCTTACGCTACAGAAAAAGGCCCATCTCCCCGCGAGGGGGACTCGAGTAAATGCGTCGCATAGCTATGTTAACGTTAATGTTTAGTGTTTGGGGAGTTGGTGGTAGTGAATGCGTTGTATCAACAGCTTCTTGACGTAGTTTGAGTGAGTCAATGATATAAGGCGCGTTCGTAGCCTTTCATTTTGTGTCGGTTTTGTGGCACAGTGGGAAGAGCACCATGTACCTCGTGTTCCGGGCACAGAAGTGAATGCGTTGTATCAGCAGCTTCTTGAAGTAGTTTGAATGAGTCAAGGATATAAAGCGCGTTCGTAGCCTTTCATTCTGCGTCAGCTTTGTGGCGCAGTGGGTAGAGCAACATGTACCTTGCGTTCCGCCCGCAGGGTCGTGGGATCGAAACCAGGCGCCGGTAAGTATTATTTTCTTATATAGTGTAGGGGGAGGGGTGCGGACCTGTGGTTGAGAGCGAGGAGGGTTGTGTGATGCGGGAGAGGAGGAGTGGGGGAGAGGGCGCACCTGCGCGCTGAGCTGTTGCGGACGCTACATGTGAGTTAAAGAAATGCTCTGCATTTAAAACATCATCATATAGCTGGCTTCGCGACAACGGGCCGCAGAGTAGTTTCGAGCAGATGAAATTGAAACCCCACCGCGCGCTCTCACACGGCAGTGTGCGGCGGCGCGGTGGGGCCACGTGGTGCAGTGACGCCGTGGGCCGACTTCGATTTTACTTTTTATGGATAGGCTTCAAGTTCCTCCGGTGGCGCCGCCTCCTAACTTTTTTCTTCCTCCATACCTGACGTTCAGGAATGGTGGACGAGCCTTACTGCGCATGCGCCAACTAGACATCAAAAAAACAAAGAAAGCGGCCTTTTCTTTTTGCCGGATGTGACATCATGGTTTAAGAAAAATGGCAGCTGTTGTGCGGTTATTTTCGCTACGCTCTTCTCGTCGTGATTTTTGTCTGCCGTTGCAGCGGTGCATAGGTTTTTGGCTTGCGATTGTGATGAGGACGCTCTCAAAGAACTTCTGGAGAGCACTTGCGGTGGTGTCAACGTGTGATTGGGACGCTGAGTGTGTGCGACTGCCTAATTTGCACGCAGTAAGTTGCTACGGTGACCACGGGCTCTCTGCATCACCACTCTTGATTTGCGATAGTGATAAGTGCGTTCCCGACGAACGTCTGCGCTGTGTTTTATTAGAGCGCCGTGTTGAGGCCGCTGGACGTTTCGTCGCCTACTTGCCGTGGTGAGAGGCAGCAACGCCGGTCACACGACGGCACTGGGACGGCACAGGACCACTCCCATCGTAACCAAACTAGCCACTGCAAACGATTCTGCGGGCATAACTTATTTCAGACCGGACTGCTTCGTAGACCACCGGGCTGCGTTTTTATAACGGAGTTAACCTGTACGACGTAAGGTATAATTGTATGTTCGGAGTCGTGAGGCAGGCAGGTAATGTCCACCATTGCGAAGGTGCAGTAACTACCATGCTAAAAAATGCCTGCTAATCACTTCGTTGGTAAGAAACCTTAAGCCAGCTGATAATAGGACATGCAGCCCGGTGGGAGGTAGGGCTGCACACAGGCCAAAGGGTTTTTGTTGTTGATGTTGTTGTTACTAGCTGTGGGAACCAAGCCTTAATAACACACATCCAGGCCTGAAGTAGTGAATGAGAAAATGTTAACTAGTTGCGCGTAGCCCTGGTGCCAAGCATTTTTTTAATGTGGGCCCTCTCAAGTTACCGTTTTTAAAATTATCCCTTCTAGGGTACGTTCAAGCTGGTATAATGCCATGCATTCGCATTCGCATTCAACAGATGCTGAACAGTTCACGTGTGCTGTCCCATGCCGCAGGACAATGTTGTATTTCAGTTGGTACGTATAGCAACATATATTATGATGCGCAATGCTTTCAAATTCATTTCTTCTGTGTTTAGCAAGACAGAGGACTTGTCTGCAGCAATCTTACCACAAATAAGTTATTGCTTGTCAAACACCACAAAACTACTACTACAACTTAAAACTGAAATTACGCAAGAATGAGGCTTTGCTTGTCAGTTTTCTCTCTCCAGCAGTGATGACAATGGAAGCCGAGTGTTTTTTGTTGGTACAAGGAGAGAGAGAGAGAGAGAGACAACCTTTAATAGAAAAGGATGGCCACTGGTCACGATGAGGGAAAGGAATGGGGAGGGAGGGTAAGAGAAAATAAACAAATTAATGCTGGTCGTTCTCAGTAGACTCGATAACTGGGCCAGTTCTTGGAACCTGCAATTCATGGGCCAGTTCATTGCGATCGCAATAGGGTTTGTGCACATTCACTAGTTCATTCGGGGGAGTACATTGACTTTTATTAGGAGCGTTGATCAGAAGGTCACGTGAGAGTGGTTCCCTAATCACGGAAATCCATTGGCCATCTTAATCACGGCTGCCCTCTCGACGAGGACGAGCTGATCTTGGAGGGAGGGGCTAGACAGCAGTGTCTTCCACTGCTCTTGGGGGTGGGGGAAGGGAATATTAGGGGCGGCAATCCTGGCATAACTTTACATTCTACAATAATGTGCCTGAGTGTCCCTGGGAGCTGCCAGAATTTCCATCCGGCTGAATATTCGCTTGGGTACATTATTTGAAGTTGGGTGGGATGAGGATGTGTATTTGATTGAAGAAGTCGGCACAGATTTATTTCCTGGTCATTTGTGAGGCTTGGATGTGGGAGTGGGACCGTTCTCCTACTATGCCTGTAGTGCTGAGTAATCTCTTGGAATGTAGTGAGTGGGATAGGCTCTACCGTACTCTCGAGGGCACGGTTGGTCGGTACACGGGCCTGTTGGTGAGCAAATTCGTTGCCCTCCATGGAGGGGTGGGCAGGCGTCCACACAATTCGCACCTTTCGGTTGAGAGATTGACTTGATAATATTCGATGTGCTAGAGGGGCCACCCATCCCAATTGGTAACTTCGGTACGCTTCTTGGGAGTCCGTGATGATTGTACCGGCGGTGGTCTGCGTGAGCACCACCGAGATGCCTAATTCTTCCGCTTCTTTCGTTGAGCTTGTTTTTGCAGTAGGACTTGTGACCAGATCGTGCTGGGTCGTCACTACTGCTATCTTGGCCTATCGTCCAGGGAGAGCTGTTGCGTCAGTATAGACCATGTGTTGGTCTGCTCCATATACCTTGTTCAAGGCTTTAGCTCTTGCGGCCCGCCGGCCTGTGTGGTGAACGGAATGCATATTCCTTGGTAAAGGATGAAAAGTGGCTTGCGCTCTCCAATGATCAGGAAATCCTAATTCTTGGTTTGCAGTGTCGGAAGGCCATTTATTTTCTCGAGGACATTTCTTCCCGCTTGAGTCTTGGCTAGTATTGACTTTGGCTTGAGAGACGGCCTTCCACTAACTCGTCCAGCATATTGTGCAGGCCTATTCTCAGCAGCCTGTTGGTGGACGTGCTCATGGGAATGCTTAGGGCGTGCTTTGTTGCTTTCTCTATGAGGGTGTTAATTTTGTCGCCGTCTTTCTTGCATAAAATCAAATACGGTCCCAGGCATCACAGGACTGTTCGGCCTTACTCAAGCCGGTGTACTTTGGCCGGTGATTTTCTGCCAGGCCTTTCTCCGGCAACCATGTTCGGCCCGTGTCCAAATGTGGCCCTTTTGTCCGTATACGGCCGTACTCCCATCACTGTCCAACGGCCAGTAGCCGTCGGCCAGTCGACCGGCTTACGTTCATACAGCCAGATTCCAGCCGTAGGGCTTCGGCCGTTCCAAAGCCACCCGTGTGCGGCCGAAGTACGGCCACTGGAGGACAGCCGAAATGCGGTCGTCGGACTCCAGCCGGACTAAAGCTGCCGGAAATTCAGCCGTGCTACGGGCATTGTAGTTCAGCCACAGTACGTTAACTGTACTGAGGCCGGTGAACGACCACTGCATGCAGCGCAAGCAGATGACTCAATCCCGCTGTACAGCAGCACAAACCCACCATTTTGGGTCCACTGCACCCACATCAAAGTGAGCCCGCGCGAAACCACTTGCCGTCCAGCCTTCAGCGCAGCCTGGCTTAATTATCAGCGTCAGTTTGCACCAAAATTCATTTATTCAACAGTGCTCACAAATTGTCGTTCCTTTAATTGCTGTGCCACTTTTAATGTCGAATACAGCAAATATTCGTTTCTTTGCAGAGCTGGAGTAGATGTATTGTCCAGGTCCTGATATCTTCTTTGGGGCGGCTTACCTGTAATAAACAAGGAAGGATTTGGGGGGAGGGGGGGGCGGCCGGAAGGCGCATACTTTAGTGGGTTGCATTTCACAAAGATAAAAGTGCCGCTTTTAGGCAATTTCTTTTAAGACAACACTTTCATGCTCTGAATAAATCAACTATTTTTACAACAGCTGCTTGACCAGTTTTTTTGTATATAAAACCGGTGCGAATGCCTTTACGAGGCGGTTCGGTACTCCACAAAACACTCGGACGCACTCAATATAATTTACATCACACAAAAAGTATGTCCAGTATTTGCCCATTTGTCTTGCAAGGAAAATTTCTACTCGATCAACATTTCTAATGATCTTTCACATGGCTGATCCTAGAAGAGATCAAAAAAGTACTTTCAGTTTCAATATATTTTTATGTTCTTTTTATGGGTTAAGTGCACGCACCTTTATAGTCCAAAAGAACTTCATTTTCCTCTAAAGTTGTACAACGTTAAGAAAATTCTAGACGTGTTGCGAATGACGCCCTTCTTCAGATGGCTGCAGTTGTATCCCTCTGTGTTCACGCAAGGAAAGGCGTAAGACAAGAGTTTCATATTGTCTTTCAAACAAATAACTTAGCAATTGTATTCATACAGCAAACCTTGCATACTGCAACGAATAAAGCAATAAATATTTCATTGGTCAAGTTTGAATGCGGAGGGTTCTCAACCCGTCGGAGGTGAACTTGCGGCTCCGCAAGCTTATTTATTTATTTATTTATTTATTTATTTATTTATTTATTTATTTATTTATTTATTTATTTATTTGTTACCTGCTGGCCCTTGCATGGCTTACAGAAAGGAGATGCATAACACTCAGCATCAAATACGAGACCAAATAACAAAAGTATTCTACAAAGCACGGTGAAAATCACCATTATAAACAATGGATAAAATCATAGGTGGAAGATAATTACACTCTCATCTTGATCTAAAATAAAATGAATCGCGCAAGGCGTCACGTTAAAGGAAAGTTAATAATTTGCTTCAAGCTAGCGATCCCACTTTGGGATATGTAGAATGGCGCTTGGATATACTTCTCCCCTTCTATTCCAGTTTTCGAATGATAGATATTACGAAAAAATTCAACCTCTGGTTTCGTCTATGATCTTTCCCGTCTTACCATTTAAGTTTACTTTTACGTTCCTTCATACTAAGTTGATAGTGCCAATACCTAATACGAATCGTACTGCCCTATTCTGTATGTTTTTGAGCGTATCAACCAGCTCTTTGCTATAGGGATCCCAGAAAACACATGCGTACTCCTACATTGAGCGCACATGAGTGAAATACGGTTGTTCTTTTAAGTTAGGTGGAGGTTCGGTGAAATTTTATCTCGGAAAGCCAAAAACACGAGCAGCCGTAACTTTTATGTTGTGAACGTGCCTATTTCTCGAACAACTCGTTAAATAAATTCCTCCTTATTTATATTCCCCGGCCGTTATTAAAGCAGTGTAATTTACTTTATACGCATTCTATTGGAATGAAGGTTTTCTTGTAAAGGTAACCTTAACACACCTTTTAAGATTCAACGACTTCTCTGAATCAGCACATCAGGATGTTATTAATTTGAATCATGCTGCAAGTATTTTGATTCATGTTCATTCGCTATAGTCCTGTAAATTACACAGTCATTCGCGAACATTTTTTAACAAAGATTTGAGGCCAAACAAACAAAAGAGGGCCCGCAACCGAGCCTTGGGGAATTCCGGTAGTCGCGGGAACATATCTGGACGAACAAGCATTGAGAGCGACCAGCTGCTCTCTCAGAGATATACTCCGCTATCCATGCAATAACCGATTCATTCAGTTTATTGCCCGCAATGTACTAACAAGAAGGTGATATGAAACACCGTCAAATGCTTTTTTGCCGCACAAGAAAATAGTCAGCTACTTTAAGCTTATCTATTGCTAGAGCCAAATCGTGCGTGATCTCAACAAGCTGCGTTGAGCAAGAAAAAATTCCCCCGCATTTTCCCGAGGGGGAGAATGTGAAAGTGCGAATGCACGGTTGTCGGCCCGCTTGCGGCGCTTGCGCTCGGCCCCCGCAGCCCACCGCCTCGCCGCCTTCTCTTCCATCTCTTCCATCGGGTTTGTAGTATCACGTGTACACCACGCAGTTATCAAGCCGCTATAACGCCGCTGAGTGGGCCAACGCACGCCACTGACGACGTAGTTTGAATGCGTTAAAGATATAAGGCGCGTTACTCACACTGATATCAGCGTGGCGTCCGTGGCTTAGTCGGTAGAGCGTCGCGCTGCGGCCGCAAAGTCCTCGGATCGAAACCAGGTTTCGAAACCAGGTTTCAGGCGAGCAGGTGAGGCCGCACTTTTTGCTATATTGGCTGATGGCATCTGTCGCTTGTTGTAGTGTGTCCTGTATCCCTCCTATCAAGTCCGCGTCCGTCCAGAGGTTTATATCATCGGCATAGAGGGCATGGTTTAGGTTAGGTATACTGGCCATTGAAGACCAATTAGGGCAAAATTTAATAAAAAGGGGATACGACAGATCCTTGAGGCATGCCGCAACTCCCTAGGATGACATGACTGGAGGTGACGTTAACTATTTTGAGTGTTGCTGTGCGGTCTGACAGGAAGTCGGTTATATAGTCGTTGGTCCTCTGACCACACCCTCTGTCGTTGAGGTTCTTGGGGATGGTGCCGCGGGCAACGCTGTCGAACGCTCCTTTTAAGTCCAGAGCTAGTACCACTCAAGAGGAGCATTGCATGGCTGGGTTAAAAACATCCTCTTTGAGTTGCAGAAGAACATCTTGAGTGCTGAGGTGTCTGCGGAAGCCAAACATTGTGTCGGGAATTTGTTTTGGGTGTGTCTAGGTACCTTTGCGGGTGCTTGAGTACTATTCGTTACATTATCTTCCCCACGCAGTATGTGAGAGAGATTGGTCGCAGGTTTCCGATATGAGGTGACTTGCCGGGATTCTGGATGAATCTAACTTCCGCTGCCTTCCATTGGACGGGGAGTTTCCCTGTGGCCCAAAATTCGTTGAAGTGCTGAAGTATAATTTCGACAGCTTGGTCACCTAGGTTATTAAGTAGTTCATAGGTGATGCCGTCCGGCCACGATGCACTGTTTGTCTTGCTTTCGGCTATTGCTGATCGTAGTTCACGAAGTTCAATAGATTGGTCTAAAGTTGGGTTAGGTGTACGGTACAGGGTGGAAGGTTTGGTTCGTTTTGAGATATCTGGCCTGTACGCCTTGTAGAAGCTGATCGGTGCTTCCTCTGTGGTTGCGGGCCGTGTTGCGGTTGGTCTCACAATTTGCTAGTCAAGGGGTCAATGAGATGACGAGGGAGCGTCCAGTTCTTTCGGGTAGACAAGGTCCCCTGTAGGCCATCGCAAAATTGAATCCAATTCTCTCTACACAGTGACATACATACTCAGCGGCTTGCTTGTTGATCTCCGCTGTTCGTTTGCGTAGCTTTCGGTTATCTCGCCGCATTTTCCATCGTTTCGTGAGGCTCCGCCTGGCATCCCAAAGGTGTAGTAGGTGAGAGTACGCGTAGGGAGTGGAGCACATGGTTGCGATTATTGAGTATGTTGTTTGAGGTCTTCCATTGTTTCTGTGACCCAGGTGTCATAGAGTGTCTCCGGGTTAATTTCTTTCGCAGCTTGAGCTTCCATCAATCGGTCCCAGTTGACAAGTCTGGCCCAGCCGATAGGGGTCTAGTAGCTTTGTCCTTTAATAGTTATTTGAATGATGCCGTGGTCTGAGCCAAGTTTGGTGTTGGTATTGACCCAAGTAACGTCAATGAACCCAGGCAGTAGTGAGAGGTCTTGACTTGTGTCTCTCGCAGTACTGGTGCCCAGTCTGGTGGGGACATGGGGATCGTTTAGTTAGGTAATCCCATTCTGGTCCATGGTATGGGCTAACTGTCGTCCTCGCTTTGAATTATACTTGTATCCCCACATCTAATGAGGGGCATTAAAGTCCCCAGGGATGAGAACTGGTTTGTCCGTGGATAGGTTTAGGGTTTCTTGGATGGTGTCTTGTAGGCCGGTCTGTTTACAGAAGGTCGGCAATACACGTTTAAGATGACCAGATTGCGTTTTTTTCTTGTAGCATGGGAGTGAATTTCAACCGGCGTGTGCTCACAGCCCTTCTGAGCCGTGAGATGTTGCGTTGCTGCTTTATTACTCTTGATTAAAGTGGCTTTTGCTTTTCCTGAAGGGTCTGCGTTGGTGATGTAGCTTGTAAGGTGAGTTTTGCCATTGATCTCCTGCAGAGCTATTATGTCTGGTTGCGGGTCTAAAGTTTAGATATATTGCTGAAGTTCTCCCATCGCCACCCTGAACGCATGACAGTTGCATTGGAGGACTGTCATCAGGTCTGTTTGTTTATTGTGTGGGGCCATCTTGAGAAGAAGTAGGGTTGGGTGTCCAGACATCTGAGATGGTTTTAGCGTACGGGGTGGAATGGCGGGTCGAGCGGTGAAATAGCAGAGCTTCGTTTATGTTGGCTCCCAACGTGCAAACTCTAGCGGCTTGCGTTCTGTTTATCTTCCTGATTGGCTTTGCGAATTGCTCCTGCGCTATCAGAGATACGCATGATGGCTTCTTGAAGTTGTTTATTTATATCATGTTGTGCTGTGTTCTCTGCTGAGGTGACACCTCAACGCATACCTGTTTCCATGTCTCCTTGATGCTGCGACTGATTGTTAGGAAGGGCTGGCTGCTCCTCCTCGCTCTTCTTTCTTTGCCTTTTTGCGCATGCCGGAAGGGTCGCATGGTTGCAGCTGCTCCACCGCCTCTAGGCGAGGACAACTTACCTTTTGTATATATATTTAGAGCTGTGTGACTATGAACTTTGTGTCTCAATTGAATACAAGAAGTTAAACTTGGCCGTGAATTGAATAAAATATTTTTGAATACGAATAGTAAAAGCTCGCTGTGAATTGAATATTTTCAAACCACACTATCTTTGCTTTGGTGTTTCTATAGTGTATAAAACATAACTACATTAAAAATACAGCATAGGCAGTCAGAACTAGACACATTTCAAGTACTTGTGCTTGACATGCAAAGCAGTGCAACCAGAATTTCGCATACATTGCCATGGAGAAATATGGGTTCTTCAAAATACTGTGAACACAGCAGGCATATTAAGTATATTTTATATGATTGGCAGCAGTCCCCCTTTCAATCATTGAAAGGAGGCTGGGCATGGTAGTTGCTGGTGAGACCGCACCAACAAGCCAGCAAATGACACTTGATATCTCACTCGTGCCATTATATTTACAGGAAACCAATTTTAGATAATAAATTTTGCTCTCGTAGTGTTTTACTTGACCTAACATGCAACACAGTTCGCGAACACTTGTTTGGTGCAAGGCTTCTACATTGGGCTTTTAGCACGGATTCGGCGTCATGCAGAAAAACCAACCCGTAAGCTCTTACCATGTAGTGCAGCTTGTAAGTCTTGCGAAAGAGCAAACATTCGTTGCTCTACTATTTCTAAATTTCAGATACGTATTTGAAACAGAGCTGCAAGTCAAATATCAAAAACTATTCACAAAGTATTCAAAGTTGTGAATGTTCACACACCTTCAAATATACTGCCTGGTCACGTCCGTATAAGTGTATAGTACGTTTATACAAATAATTTCATGAATGAAAGTTAAAAATGGCGTAAGGTGTTCATTATGCAAGTTTGACGGATTTATTTGAAACCATTGATAAGCATTGGGTGCAGTAGATTGGGTGGTTAACCTCTTTGTCTTCCCTGCACTATCTCTTTTTTCCCTTTACAGTGTGGGCCTTCATAGAGGCACGAGTTGGGTAATATGTTCTGTAGTAGTATGTTTGGGTTTGTAGGCATGTGTACAACATCCTTGGACTTAGAGGTCGCTGAGGGAAGCTGGCGGTTCTTTTCTGCTTTCTACGGATCCCTGGCCAGTAAATTTGAGGGCAGCAGTGCATACCACCTCATTTCCTTGTAGTTTGATAAGGTGTGATGTCCAGATGAGGTAGATGACCGCTAGCTTTTGTATGCGTCGTAGTGTACTTGAGGTGGGATGCATCCTTCTTGATAGAGAAGACAGGGTTACTGGGAAACATGAGAGGTGAGTGTGGCAGGCGTCAAGGGTTTTCTTATGAGTATATAATGGCAGACGTCCCTGGGGTTTGTGCTTAAATATGCATCAAAACAGTGAACTCAATGAAGGAGACTACGTAGGCTAGTTGGGACTTCATCCTGGAAATTTTGGTCAAATGTCAAGCATGACTCAAGGAAAGGAGTAAAGAGCTTCATCAAGGAACATTCATTTCCCTCTGAGAGTGGTTACAAAGTAAACAAACCCCTCATGCGACACTGGTTTAACACCACATGTAAAAAGCAATTACAGCTGCTGAACACTTCACACTAATCATTCAGTAATCTATAGTGCCTTTGCCTCCCATCTTTATCACATAGGCCTCAAAGATTTCTCGTTCCTGTTTTGCGCCATACAACTTCAGCACTCTCGTCGTATCAAATTCTGGCATGCACCCAAGCAGCATAGGCCGATAGCCAATCATTGGACGCCCCTAGGCTTCCCTTTGGCTTCCGATAGCTTGGCCAGACGCCAGCCTGTACGCAAAAGCCATTCGTGGACAACGCGCGCTGTACGACCGGCCTTGACAACACGCATTGGCCGGTGCGCGAAAAATCGCACTGGACAGCGCGCTCATTCAGACGTAATTTTTGATCATAAAATTTTATAAAGACTAGTAGCCCATATGCGACGTACGTATTTAAGAGTGCCTTTACACACGTCTTGGCATTTTCTTGTTAGTTGAATGACCACTCCAGTTCACTCAAAATATTACTGAAGTTTGCGTGTTTTTGAATTTGTTTTCACGCGCAGCGCACAACAAAAAAGTAGTTCCAAATCATTTTCAAGCTTGTGTCAAGTATCACATTTAAATAAAAAGTATTGGAAGGTGTAAATGCCTACAGCCTTACGTGTTGTTGCATACCGCTGCATGAAGTCTCACTGTAGAGCACTCGTGTGCGTTATTTTGCGTGTATACATGCGAACCCGGCGCGCAAGCAGCACCCCTCGAGGGCAGCACTGCGGTCGTTGCCCGCGGCGGTTCCCCAGCATGACGGATTACGACCGTTAGAGCGCGGTGCACCGTCACCCCCGGAACGCAGCAAAAAGTAGTTACCTAAAGAGCCACAGCACCGTGCCACGAAACAAAGCGTACTTAAACTAAAGTGCAGCCTATTCAAAACAGCGTGAGAGAGAGTGTAAACGTTCAGTAGGAATTGGTCATTTGTGTGTCCTAACGCAACGGTGTCCGTCGAACTACTTGAGCGTTGTGCCTCTCCGCTTTCTTTTTCTCGGCGGTGGGGCCGTGGATAGCCACGACGCCGCGGCGCTCGTCCGACGTTTTCTTCTCTTTTGTGGTTTGGAAACCGCCGTAGTACTCCTGTACGTGTCTGTGAGGTGCGTTTTGGTTTCGGTGGCTGTGGGAAGTATATCTGACTGGTGTAATAACATCGTTTGCCTGCTACGGCTGCCGCTAAAAACGTAAGTCACCATTTCATTTTTCCTTTCGCGGTGCGGGAGTTCTCGCGCTCTTTCCCGCCAAAACTTCAGAGTTCGTTTATAACTGGCGTTCGCGAGTGCTGCTTAGTGTTGTTGGTTCTTGCGAAGGAAAAAGTGGTCACATACATGTGCTTCCAATTGTGTGACGCCAGTTCTAGTTATCCTTTTTCCGGCTTGGTGTTTTCCGAACAAGCAGCCGTGCTCCCACTGCAGGTTCACGACGTTCAGCATGCGTTGAAGCAAGACTCGTGTGCAGTATAACAGTTGCGGATGTATTAATCTGGCTTAATTAACTCTAGCTAATATTGAAGCTTTCGTTTCATTATATTCTTGAGCAACGTAAAAGTATTGTCGAGCGACAAAGTAATTGCACTACCGCTGTGCTTCTCCCTCGGTTCCGTTCGCGTTTTGCGCGTCTGACGGGTCACAAGTGAGCGAAGGCACAACAAAATTTCACGGAACCGCTTGCGTGTTGCTTTGTCTATTGGACTTTTATATTACCTTGCGCGACTGCAATACGAGTGAAGCCCATTTTCGGTGAAATTCCGGACTGTTTTCTCAAGAACCGAGGAAGTAACTGCTACCGTTAAAACGCAGTATTGAAAAATGAATAGTGCAGTACGTTTTGTGTTCATAGCGATTGTTAACAAGCTGGAACTTTAGGCTGAATATTTTCACACCGGACAATTGCTAAGGCTTGTATAGGGGCTGTATTTAGTAAGCAGCAATAATTTAGCATTATAGTGAACTATTTTTTTTACTTATTACAGGCGCTACGACGCACAGGTGTTTCCCGTGGACAAGTGACGGATTGCAGCAGTGACAAGCTTTCCAAGCTGGGCTATCTACAGTGTGCTGTTCAACAACATATTGTGCCCCCGGCACGGGGCACCTTGAGTATTCATGGTGACGGTGTTGGCGACACCGCGGACCCCGAGCCCCCAAACATAAACTGTAACCTACCGTGGGTGATGTGTTAAAGGTGAAGAGTAGAAGCCTCAAAACGGTGGCCGTCGGAGCCCAGGTCAAGCTCCGGCGGTGGGCTCCCTGTCTGTCTACCAGGCAGGGAGCTCCGACCTCTCAGGCTATCAGGGTAAGGTTGAGAAGAAAAGTACCCCCCGTCCCCCTGCTTCTATTACATGCCATATGGTAATCGTAATACCCCCCCCCCCCAACATGATCGGCCCCTGACAAGGGCCGCAACCGAAGGTTCATTTCTCCCACTCCCAACCCTCAGTCTTCCAAAGTCCGATAACTACCCCCGTTTTTTTGGTGTTGGAATCCAGTGAACAAGAAAAGCCTCTTGCATCACAGTCCGTGTTTTTAATATCGAAATTTCTGGAGGGCATCATTGGTGACAAATATAAGGCCAAAAAACAAAGAACTGGAGAAATCCTGGTTGAAGTACACAACCAACAGCATGCCAAGATCCTCCTTGAACAAACTCGCATAGCCAATCTTGAAATCAGGGTGACACCCCACCGGAGCCTGAACAGTACTCAAGGTGTCATCTCCGAACTAGACCTGATGAATGAGACAGATGCTGACCTGCTGGAGGGCCTGAGAAATCAGGGCGTGACAGCTGTGAGGCGCATAACTATGAGGAGGGATGACAAAGCAGTTTCGACCAAGCACATTATCCTTACTTTTGACCAGTCCACACTCCCAGAGTACGTCAATGCAGGTTTCGTACATTGTAATGTCCGGCCCTACATTCCAAACCCGCGCCGCTGCTTTAAGTGCCAGTGTTCGGGCACGGAACCAACTCCTGCCGTGGTCGTCTGACCTGCGCAAAGTGCGCTCAGCATGATCATCCTACTGATAATTGTCCATCATCAACCCTCACCTGCGCCAACTTTGCCAGGGACCCCATGCCGCCTACTCTCGAAAGTGCGAGAAGTTTAAGCAGGAGAAGGCGATAATTAATGTGAAGGTCACTGAGAACATCACCTTCCCAGAGGCGCGAAAGAGGTTCGCCTCTTTCCCCCTGGGGAGGTACGCCGACGCGGCTCGCCGGGGGGCGGAGCGGCGTCTGGTGTCCACAGGGACGCAGTTCAGCGAGTCTTGACCTGGTCCCTCCCCCGCCCCCCCCTGGGGTGCCTCAGGCAGCCCAATCCGTCGCCACGCCGCTTGCTGAGGCAGCAGCGGTTGTGGTGACAACCTCTTTCTGTAGGGACCGGTGCCGCTTCCCGCGCCGGCCTCCCCGACCTCCAGTGCGTTGGAGGGCTGCCGACCAGATGGACACCGGGGGCCCCGCATCGGCTCCCACCGCCACCGCACCTCCCGTGCCACCCTTTGGTGTCCCGGACGCCCTCGGCGGTGGCGGCTCAAACGAGGGCTCCCGAAAGTGGGCCAAGTCCGAGGGCCTGGTCCGCGGCGCCCTTCTGGCATCCGACGAGGAGATGGATGTCGCGCCGTTCCTGCCTGCAACGCAGCGCAAAGAGCGGCCTCCGATGTCCAAGCCGCCAAAAAGGCCTAGAAATCCTAGAATAACAGCCCCCGAAAGACGACACATGAACAAAAACACACACACACACTCCAGTTATTCTTAAATTTAAATAATGGGAACTGAAAAAATCATCCAATGGAACTGCAGAGGCCTCCGTAAAAATCTTGACGATGTGTATGAGATGCTGCATGCCAATCAGCCAAGTATCATGTGTCTCCAGGAAACCCACCTCAATCCTAAACAAACAAATTTCTTAAATAGGTACATGGTATTTAGAAAGGACAGGGTTGGCTGCACACACTCTTCAGGAGGTGTGGCAATTGTCGCCCAGAAATCCTTAGCCTGCCACCCTGTCACTCTGAACACTGTCCTTGAGGCTGTAGCAGTCCGTACGATAATATTTAATAGGTTGATAACGGTATTCTCCATTTACATTCCTCCTGATCATGCACTTTCGAGCTCTGACTTCGAGGCGGTGGTCGACCAACTGCCCGAACCATACATCCTAACAGGCGACCTCACTGCGCACAACTCTCTTTGGGGCTCCTCTAGAATGGGTGCCCGAGGTCGCCTGATAAAGAAATTCCTTACATCTTCAGGAGCATGCCTTTTCAACAAAAAGCAGCCTACATACCATAACTTAGGACACAATACATACTCGCATCTTGACTTGGCTATTGGTTCTGCAATTCTCTTTCCATGTCTTGAGTGGGGCGTAGGCACGGACCCATATGGTAGTGACCACTTCCCCACTTCCTTAACGTACATAAGTAAAGGCCCATGCAGTCCATCTTACCAGAACAGGTTTAATGAATCAAAAGCAAACTGGAGTACATTCACAGAAACATCTAAACTACACCACACAACCATAAAACACCTACACGTGGAGGAAGCAGCCCAACTTGTCACGGTACACATACTCGACGCCGCCGAAAAGTCCATGCCCCAGGCCTCCATGGCGTCCCGCAACCCAAAAAGGCCCTGGTGGAACGAGGACTGTAGGCGGGCGCGAGAGGCCCAGAACAAGGCGTGGGGTGTCCTTCGCCGGTACCCCACGCCAGATAATCTCATTTCCTTTAAACGGGCAAAGGCTCTTGGGAAGCGTGTGCGTCGTGAGGCGAAAAGGGAGAGTTGGCGCGCCTTCCTCACTTCCATCAACTCATACACCGACACTCACAAAGTCTGGACACGAATACGCAAACTAAAAGGACAACAGACACACAGCCTGCCCCTGGTTAGCACAACAGGGGGACACACTCGAAGACCAGGCCAACACGCTCGCACAACACTTCGAACACGTGTCCAGCTCAGCAGACTACAACCAACACTTTCATTAAACACAAAGCATCATGCGAGAAGAGTCCTTGCGAGACAGTAATAAGTAGAACTCATCCTATAACACCCCCTTTCACTTCATGAGCTGAAGGTCGCACTCGGTACTTGTAAACCTTCAGCTCCAGGTGCAGACAGGATTTCATACACAATGATACAACAGCTTACATGCAGACACTCTTGAAACACTTCTTCACCTCTACAATAAAATATTTCTTTCGGGGCACTTTCCACGCTCTTGGCGAGAGGCCATAGTAGTGGCTTTCCTGAAAGGAAGGAAAGGACCCTTCCTCTCCTGCCAGTTATCGCCCCATTGCCCTGACAAGCTGCCTGTGTAAGCTCTTCGAGAAGATGATAAACAGGAGACTTGTGTACTTCTTAGAGTACAATGTTCTTCTCGAGAGCTGCCAGGCAGGCTTCAGGGCGGGGCGATCTACCAACGATCAACTGGTGCATTAGAGTCTTATATCAAAGATGCTTTCCTCCACAAGCAGTACTGTATGACAGTCTTCTTTGATCTTGAAAAGGCGTACGATACTGCTTGGCGGTACGGCATCCTTAGCGACTTGAAGTCCTTTGGCATGTCGGGTAACATGATGAACACGCTGCCAGTTACCTGTCTGAAAGAACGTTTCGCGTGCGAGTTGGAACTGCACTCTCTAGGGTTCATGTGCAGGAAAACGGCGTGCCACAAGGTGGAGTTTTAAGTTGCACCCTTTTTATTGTAAAAATGAATTCTCTTCGGAAGGCATTGCCACTGTCGATTTCATGTTCAATTTATGTAGACGACGTACAATTATCTTTTAAGTCTTGTAACTTGTCTGTCTGCGAGCGGCAAGTCCAGCTTGGTGTGAACAAGCTTGCCGGCTGGGCGGTTAGCAACGGTTTTCAATTTAATCCGGGAAAGTGCACTGTGGTTTGTTTTCTAAGAGGCGTGGTATCCAGCCGGATCCTGACATTCAACTCAATGGTGTCTTGATTCCTGTCAAAAAGGAACACAAGTTTTTAGGCATAACCTTTGACGAAAAGCTTACATTAATTCCACACGTAAAACAGCTAAAACATAAATGCCTAAAAACAATGAATATCCTTAAGGTTCTGTCGCACGTCTCTTTTGGTGCGACTTCTTTAACGTGTTTTTACCAGCTTGATAGGTTCACGATTGGACTATGGTAGTGTTGTTTATGGGTGAGCAAGTAAAACATCCCTCAAAATGCTGGACCCTGTGCTTCATCTAGGGCTCCGCTTGGCGTGTGGTGCCTTCCGGACTAGTCCAGTTGAAAGCCTGTATGTCGAGTGCAACAAATGGAACCTACAACGTCAGCGTGCATACACAGACCTCCTTTATGCTTTTAAAATTTCATCCATGCCTCACCATCCTTTTAAATCAGTTTTTTATGATAGATCCATGAGTGAACTCCTTTTAAATCGACCATCGTTCTCTGCGCCCTTCTCTTACAGAGTTAGAGAGGAAGCGTCAGAGCTTGCTGTCTCCTTTTTAGACACCATTCAAAGTTCTGTAACAGATTCCATAGCACCATGGCATATCTGCCCTGTGCCATGCGACACATCTTTTACACATGTAGAAAAAAACCAAGCTCCCCCATGTGCAATTCAGCAGCACTTCTTGTATTTGCAGGAGAAGTATCAGTGTTCTGAGTTTTATACGGATGCCTCTAAGACTTCCACCTCTGGTCCTGCGCTGCGCATGGACCCAGTCTTAATGTCACTAAAACTCTGAACAGTTATACTAGCATCTTCACGGCAGAGGCTTATGGTGTACTTCTTGTTGTTAATCATATACTTCAAAGCCACATCCCACAATCCATTATCTATACAGATTCACTCAGTGTTGTGCGGGCACTGTCGTCAACAATGCCTTCGAAAACCACGTTGTGAATCTGATTGTGAAGGGTATTATGTCTGTGTATGTACGTAAATTTGAACTGGTCTTTGCTGGGTCCCTGGCCACTGTGGTATAGCCGGGAACGAAGCAGCCGACAGAATGGCTGCTGCTGCTACACTCTTGAGGACAGTAGACATAACCACATTACCCTACACAGATGTGAAACCACACATCAGACAACAACTTCGCAAAACATGGCAAACAAACTGGAGTGAACAAACAGACAACAAGTTACATGTAATAAAACCTCACTTGGGACCATACACCACCGACACACGCAATAGATACTCTGAAGTCGCCTTGGCCAGATTACGGATAGGGCACACACATGCAACGCACTCGCACCTTCTCACTGCATCTCCAAGACCTCTGTGCAGCAGGTGCGGAGAGGCCCTTTCCGTGATCCACATCCTAATACAATATAAGGCACTTCACACAACACGACACAAACACTTCAGAGAACTCTACAGACAACATATCCCACTGGCATCCATCGCTGTTTCTAGGTGACGATGCCAGTGTTTCTGTGAAACGTGTGTTTGATTATTTGTCAGGCGTTAAGTTTTTAAACCTCATTTCCTATCACGCATAATCAAATCTGGCCCTATACACCAGCTATCACCATTATCTTTAACTTATTTTACTATGTTCGGTTA
This sequence comes from Haemaphysalis longicornis, assembly GCA_013339765.2. Lineage (NCBI taxonomy): Eukaryota > Metazoa > Arthropoda > Arachnida > Ixodida > Ixodidae > Haemaphysalis > Haemaphysalis longicornis. Next base: position 149,641,160 of record CM023452.1, on the reverse strand, counting down.
ACACCTCTTTTTTTCCCTACCTTTTAGTGGTAACCACTACACTTCGTTAAATAAACTTTTCTCTGGCGCTCTTTGCCGTAAGTCGGCCTTGCGCCATAAAAAACCCAACCATCATCATCATCATCATCATCATCATCAACAACATATTGTGATCTTGGCACGTCGGCGAATTACCGGGAATGAGGGTCCTGTTTTAATTTACCTAAATGCTTCTGTTTTGTAGGCATCTCAAGCAGTTAAACGAATGACAATCGGTTCGCGCTTCATGAGCAGCGCTTTTTAAAATTTTTTCTCGACTGTTGTGTTTGTGTTCGCTTTCGTGTTTGTGTTCGTATTCTTGTCACTGTTAAGCCAGGTTTCTCGTATATTTCATGTGCATAATAAAGAAGCTACACAGAGAGACCAGGTGTGCTGTGTTGCTCAATTGTTGTTGGCAAGTCACGTATGTATAATTGCTTCGCAAAGTTGCAGTTTGCTTATTGTGCCTCGCGGTCCCATTTCTGTTTTATACATGCCATTGTACAGGAAAATATTTAACGAGTGCGCATTAAATAAATAATGCGCGCTCGTTTAATAATTTCCTGTATACTGGCATGTATAAAGCAGAAATCGGGCCGCGAGGCAACTCATAAAATAAGGATTGGTCATAAGGACTGGCCACAAAGCCAAAAATGTGCATCAAAATAGCGTGGGCTCCACCCATTGGCACTATCATGGCAAGATACTTTGCCAAGCGTTGTCCAATATTGGCCTTCCAGGGCTTGGCCAATTGTTGGCTTGTCACCTTTCCCAAACACCAGCCAATATTGGCGGCCGAGGTATTGCCAAGCTCGGACACTTTGGCCACTGATGATTTGCCATGCTTGGCCTTAGCAATTTCTGCTGCTTGGGCAGCCACCTGGCGTTCATTGAGTGTTGGAGTGGAGCACCAAATCAGTTTGTGTTCCATTCGTCAGTAATGCGCCATGCTCCCACCATCGCCTCTTAGGGCAGTGCCTTGCCTGCCCTACGTACCATCAAGATACATTGCAATACGAACAACAAAGCAAGTGACTTTCAGTACATGCTGTGCATCATGGGGACAGGCTGTGTAGCCACGGTAGGAACAAGTTACAAGAATTAGTGTGCAACGTTTCTGTGTAAATTGCATTTGAGAATGTTAACCTCCGCATTTGGTGCGGGGTCCCGCTATGGTTATCAAAATTTGTCGCTGTGAAGGATCAAGCAGAACACGACGAAGGCTGGTAGCAGAAACACAAACGGGCATTAAATATGGTGGTGGGCGAAATTAATATTTTCACAGACCGAACGGTGCCCTCTCAACACCCACGTGCAAGTTGGTCGAACTGTGAGTACACAATACCTAAGATAAACTGCACGAAGCTTATCATCACTCCCAAACCTCCCGCCTCAACCACCTACCAGACGAGACACCCTTGAACTCCTCTGATATCCAGTACCGACCCAAGAACAGCTACAACCCATCCACATCCGTCAACACATTTGTGCAGCTCCCATGCCCCGATATACGCATCAATAGGCTCGTCAGGCGTAACACCCTGGAGACCAATGAAACTAACGTGTATAGTTACAAACTTTTCATTTCTGCGCGCCGAGAGCCCTCTGCAATAATTTAACAAGAATATAGAACAGGACCATGACCTCCTGAATATAATGTTCCGGATCTTATAACAGCGCTCAGAGATTACAAGATACGCCGAACCAAAGCGACGCACAGGAATCGCCTTTGTAGGTCGCAATAGTCTTGTCTTGTTATTTCATAGTCAACGACCGGGTGGTGAGCGACAAGAGTTTCGTGCGAACGATCGTTCGTGGCTGGCCACGATAGCAGCGCCGTTTGAAGCTAAAGACATACGCGCACTCGCACGTCGGAGACGAAACGCCCAGTGGCCTCAACATGGTGCTCTAATAAAACGCAGAACATAAGTTAGTCGCGAGCGCACTCATCACTCCCGCAAATCGAGGCGCCAGAACTGATGCAGAACGCCCGTGTTCGCCGTCGTAACGCACTATGCGCAAATTAGGCGGCCGCACACACTCAGCGTCCCAATCACACGCTGCACACGACCGTGAGTGCTCTCCATAATTTCTTCGAGAGCGCCCTTATCAGAATCACTAGCCAAACACCTATGCACCACTGCAACGGCGGACAAAAATCACGGCGAGAAGAGCGCAGTGGGATATAGAGTTTCTAAGTAAGTATACTGTTAGAAACTCTATTCAGGTGCCATTTTTCTTAAACCATGACGTCACGTCCGGCAAAAAGTTGCTTTCTTTGTTTTTTATGTCTAGCTGGCGCATGTGCAGTAGGGCTCGTCCACCATTCCTGAACGTCAGGTTACGCGCTGCAGTACACCTGGCACCATCCGGTGGCCGTTTATTAGACAACTCACACTCCCCCTTAATGAACTGCCACCGATTTATGCAGAACGAAGTGCACAGCACAACATTTTCACTCCCAAGCACTCACAATACGCATGTGTCTCCTTTCCCTTTGATGGCTTCGTGAAAAGATCCGCGCTGTTCGTTGACGGCTCAACCTATTGCAACTGTAGCCTCCCTTCTAGGATCTTTTCCCTCAGCAAGAAATACTTGAGGTTAATGTGCTTGCTTCGCTCCAAAGTCAGTTGGTTTTTAGTGATAGCAATAGCGCCCTGATTGTCCACCTCCAAAATTTGCGGTTCCTGCGCATATTCGCTTGTGCAAAGTTCCCCCAAGAAATGTTGAAGCCAGAGCGCTTCTTTTGCGGTTTGGCACATGGCCCCATATTCGGTTTCAACAGTTGACAATGCAGTGCATTACTCTTTTCTGCTGCTCCAGGAAATAGCAGCACTAGCCAACGTAAACACGTACCCGCTGAATAACTTCCGACCGGTTCGGTCGCTAGTCCAGTCTGCGTCACAAAAGGCTTGTACGCAATTTCCAGCTTTCCTGAAAACAAGCGCATAACTGTTCGTCCCCTTTATGCAGCGAAGACTGCTTTATGCCACTCCAGTGCTCTTCTGTTGGGTGCTCGCTGAAGTGGATCATGTATGCAGTGACAAAAGCGATGTCTGGCCTTGTACATCCAGCAAGGTAAAGCACTGCACCGACTGCTTGTCTGTACATAAACTTTAGGTCTTCGGCGGGTTCCTGCTGTATCCTTTTTCGTATTTGCTTCCCGGATCTAATGGAGATGACGCTGGTCTCGCATCTGTCATGCCAAACGTCTCCAAAATATCCTCTGCTTAAGCCGTCTAGTCAAGAGACAACTTCCCACTTTCTTCTTTCTTCAGTCGCATGGAAAGGATGTGACTAACCTCTCCCAGATCCTTGGCGTCAAATTCTCGATCCAACCGGCTTTTGAAATCAGCGATTTCTCTCTCGTCTTTTGCGATGATGATGAGGTCATCAACGTAGACTCCCACGATGAGCTCCTTTCCTTGGCTGACATAAACACAGTGATCGGCTTTCGATCTTGTCATCCCTTCCGACTTCAGGAGACTGTCCAAAGTGAGATTCCACTCTCTCCCCGACTGTCTCAGCCCATATAAACTCTTCTTCAAAAGGCAGACCTGGTCATCTCCACGGGCTCTTGAAGATTGTGGCTGTTCCATGTAGACTGCCTCTTTCACTGTTTTGTTTAGATATGTTGCAATGATGTCAACCTGCTGAATTTTCCCACGGAATACCCACTTGAATTTCACGACTTGTCTTCCCTTTGGTTGTGGCACAAGCTCCCATGCTGCTGAAGCCTTCAGGCTGTCCAGTTCGCTCTCCATGGCTGCTTCCCACTCTTCCTTGCCTGGAGCAGCCAAAGCTTCCTGAAGCGTCTCTGGGTCTTTTAAGCTGTTCCTGGCTACACAGCACCCGTGGAATTCTCTTGAACGTATTTCTTTGTTTGCAATGGTCGTCTTTCACCCCTTCTAGGTAGCCTACCAGTAGGCACTCCTCTGCTTTCGGACCTAATTTGCCCTTGTTCCGCAGCCTACCTCGCATGCTCCATGTTTTGCACCCAAACACCCTGAGGCTCTCCAGCTTCACTTCTCCCCCTGTCCACAAAGCTTCCGGCGACTTTTCTTCAATCGCTTTGGATGGACATTTGTTTCTTATATGGCTTACAGTCCAAAGAGCGTCAGCCCAAAGCTCTTTGGGGACACCTGACTCAATGAGGAGGCACCTTGTCATGTCTAGCAATGTCTGATTCATCCTTTCAGAAACTTCATTGTGCTCATCTGTGCCAGGGATGGTTAGCTGGTGCTTGATGCCGTACTCAGTCAAGTACTCCTTGAAGTCAGTGCTGGTGTACTCTCCCCCGTTTTCACAACGTAAAACCTTCACTTTTCTGTCGTGAAAGTTTTCCGCCATGCATCTGTACTCTTCGAACCTCTGAAGCACTTCGCTTTTCCCCTTCATTGGATACACAGCGTTGTACCATGAGTAGTCGTCAGTGAACGTTACGGAATAACTTGAGCCGCCCTTGGATGTCGGCACAATTTTACCGACGACATCTTAATGAAACAGCTCCAATGGCGCTTCGGCCCGAGTTGCTTCTCCCTTTGGGAAGCTTCTTCTCAGCTTTCCCAGGTGACAAACATCGCAATGATCCTCCATGTGGATCTTGCCGGTTCCGAAGAGGCTACGAACAGCATCCTGATGCAAATGGCCCAGCCGCTGATGCCAAACAGATGTGTCTTTTGCCTTTGCGAGCCTCGAAGAAACCTCTGCATCTTTCACGGTGTACAGCGTATCCTGCTTGGTTGCAGTAAGGACTACCTTTCCGTTGTCTTTGGAAACGAAGGCTTTGCCGGCAGCGAACGTAACTTGCAACCCTCGCTCCTCCAATCTTCCAACCGATAGGAGTTTGCCGTTCAAAGCAGGCACATACAGGACATCTTCGAGCGTGATGTTTGTCCCACCGCACTGCTCATACATCTGAATCTCGACTCTTCCTTTCCCTTCGACTTTGATGGAGTCTATTTGCGGTCTCCACTGCTGATTCGCATGGCATGAAGTCGGTTACCTTTGACCTTTGGGTCGTCATGTGATCAGTAGCACCACTGTCAAGGTGCCATACACCGGGGTGTGACGCTGCCTCGTCCTTCGCACATTAGGTCATATGCGTTGCTATTTTTCCGTGTGGAAGACGTTTTGTTTTGCTCTCCTTCTCTTCATCCGTACACTGGCCTCAATCCCTCGCCATATGGCCGATCTTACCACGAGCAAAGCATCGCACCTTCTTCTTTTGAATACCTGACGTCCGTTGGCGAATCTTGTCGTCTTTCTTATGAGCAGGCTGATAGCTCATCTTCTCGATTTGCTGCTTGCTGACAGACGTGGAACAAATTTTGCTGACCAGCGCCCTAGTATAACTGCCGTCGTTGTCGACGCTCTCTTCATTGCGACGCAGCTTCCTTTTTTCTTAAATGAGCAGCCTCGTCTTCACTACCTTCGTACTCAGTTGCTCTTCGTCCTGATCGAAACTGAGAATGAGTGGTTTGTACGCCGCTGGAAGCCGCATAAGCATCACCAAGGCGACTTCTCTGTCGGTGAATGCATGTCCTGCACTTGACAGTTTCCTGTGCAGCTCCATGAGTCTTCCCAGGTAGCTCTGCATTGATTCTTCTTTCTTCATCTTTACGTTGAAGAAACCACGCATTAGCTGGAGTTTATGCAGAAGTCCAAACATCGAGTGCATCTCCTCAAGCGTCGTCCACATTTTTCTCGCAGTTTTACTTTCGCCGATGTCATCCAGGTCATTGTCCTCAACGACGAGGAATAGAAAGGTCAATGCTTTGTTGTCCACCTTCTTCTCTTTATCGGTCATTTCCTCAGAATAACCGGGTTTGATGGCGTCCCAGCATGCCTTCTGCATACGAGCGGCTCTTGCCCTCATAGACCAGGTATGGTAGTTGTCCGCCGCCAACTTTGGTAGCCTGAACTCGTCTGATGCTGCCATTGTGATGCTGAACTGAATGCTAAACAGAAATGGTCTTCCCCTATTTCGGCAAACGCACAACCTCTACTTCCATTCTCTTCTTTTTCACGCCACAACCGAGAGCACAACGCGATGTCAGTCCCTTCTTCCCGACGGTTTCGTTTCTCCGCAACCGCGTCGTTCCGCCACTTACTGTACCCGCCGTCTTCGGTTAAACACAGCTTCAGTGGCGTCAGCAGTGAAGCAGGTGTCGTATGACGTTTCGCCCTTCTAACGAAAACTACACGCCCTGTTTCACACTCTTCATGATTAGGCACACACCGTTCGTAAGTCACTCCATCCCGACACTTTCACCACCCCACACGCTTGCCGCTGGAACTTCTTCCGTGGACAGTCGCACGTGAAGCAGAGAATTGAGTGTGGCTTGACTGTTCACGCTTCTTCATGGTCGAAATTTTCGCAGCTCCTCATGAAGCAGTCCGTTGCATTTCTTCGCCAATACTGGTTGATGCACCGTCCTGGGCCACAAACCTGTTATTTTTTGTGGCGTGTGCAGCATGACCACAATGCTAAGGGTGCAGATTGCGGCACCTTCGCCAGGAGCCGAAAGATACGACGAGTGGCCGTCAAGCTGCCATCTCCTTTATTGAAACGTAATACGCGCGGCGTGCAGGAGTAAGTCAAAATGCCCGTATAAAGGAAAATACAAGAGCCACAAAAGCTCAGGACGGTGCGCGCACTCTGCTGTGAGTCATGGAGTCTCTTTAGCAGGCATACGCGCTGCAGTACACCTAGCACCTTCCGGTGGCTGTTTATTGCACAACTAACATCCGCCGCGTTGGGTGTTTATTGTCCCACACTGCGCGAAAGAAGCATTGGCTGGTAGGGGTATAAAGTGTGGCTTTAAAAGATCGATGTCCTCTCGACCGGTTTCAGTCGCCTTCAGCGAACAGGGGCAGCTAAAGTGCCATTCAAAAGAGTGTAAGCTCAGAGCAATGAGGAGAGCTCAAATCGCTGCTCTCTGCTCGAGAAATTGCATGTAGGCGCCTGATTTCCTCAATTGCGTTTCTTTTACTGAAGAAGGTGTTGCCCCTTATGATTACGTGTCTTTTGTGTGGCACATTTCTAACCACGGGAAATGTTACCTTTCAAGTTTATGTGCTTGGCTAAAGTACTGCGGGTTTAAAATAAAACTAGGCTAGCTAGTTATTCGCGCATGTTATCGCAACTAGAAGGTTGGCAGAACTTCAGTGTGCATTTGCCCTCGCACTCGCCGGGGATGCAGATGTGTCTTCGTGTGTTGTTCTGTTGCTTGCCTTACTAAGCCAGAGACGTACTTCCGGAGCCACTTTTCTTTCCAGTGACCGGCCCGGCCCGGTGGAGCTGCAGCACGGTGTAGTACAGCCCAGGCCTTGAGTCGAGCGTCTGCCGAGCACTTCTCTTCGGGAGCATTCCTCCGGACAACTGTTAAAGACCATTATCCCTCAGGATCTCGCCCCCCGGCGGATGAGCAGTTACAAATCAGGGTTGCGCAGTGGTTCAAGTTTTGTGCAGCCTTTCTCGGCTTTGTGGTGAAGACACTACCCCAACGTGCGCCTTTCGAGTATGGGGACTGGAACGCGGAGTTTCCAGCGTGACACTAGCGCCACTTTTTTGCCGCAGCGGCGTAAAACGGAAGTTGTGGACTGGCAGTTAGCCGTCTCACCCACAGCTGGCGGCACAGTTTTTTTATGTGCGTTTATTTTTGCGCGAGCGCGGTCTTCGCTCGCTGGGAGTGCCGCCCGTCTTAATAGTGCCCGAATGTTTGACAGGTGGCGCTGCTGCTGCTGCTGCTGCTGCTGCTGCTGATGATGATGATGATGGTTAGAGGCGGCATTCAACGGCGCCACGGGCGGAAGAAAATCGCAAAATTGGGCGAGGTTTTCCTGCGTGTGCATGTGGAGCACGCGTGTTTCCATCTTGTTTAAAAGTGCAACCGCTCGTTACTGGAATGATGGTACTCATATTACGACACATTTTTAAATATCCGAAAGTAGATTAGTGTGAGCCGCGTTTATTTTATAAATAGCTAATTTAGGTGAATTACTAAAGATTAGATTAAAAGCGCAAGTAATGCCACTAGGGACTTCGAGAAATCAAATTAAAGGTTTCGATTAGTGGAATCATGAGGGGCTTGGTTATAGCAGAGTCCTTCAATGCTTTACTGGTCACGAAACTTCGGCGCTCGCTTCATATAGGGACCGCGCGCGCCACTACAGGCGCCACCGCCGCACGAAGGTCATCCAGCCGCCGCGCGTGCGGCGGCTTGCGGCGGCGGCCAGCTCTTGGCGTGTAAACGCTCGCTGCTTTTGGTGTCTGCGCGCTGATTAAGTAGGTTTTTTTTCGTAGTAGTTAGCGATGAATAGTCCAGTTATTGTGTTTATCACCTGCCTTCAATGGGGTTTTATTTATCGAAGTAAGTTACTGTAGACTTCGGCCGCGAACGGCAACGGCTTCTGTGTGCTCTGGCACAAGCGCTGCGCCGTCGTGTTTGCGGATTTTTAAATCTATATTGCTTCTTTTCTTAAATCAAAGTTGTAAATACCACACATACGGTAGCTGTGTAGTCACGCCTATCGATAATACAATAAAAAAACAGAAAGAAACCAAGTACGCGTCGTTCAGACTACGCTTAATGAATCCGTTGATCGCTCTGGAATCCACAGAACGCTAAAAGAGATAGCCCAATAGTATTGTCGTTTCGATGAGTGGGTACATACTTGAGAAGATCTAAAAACGCTGCAGAAACGCGAAGGATCAAAACACGAAGAGATATATGTTGCACCATGTGTCTTTCTGCTCCCACGCTTTGCAATCCTTGCGAAAACAGGAAGCGAAAAAAGAACAATGAAACTGGTTTTATCACACGCAACAAAAAATTTAAATGTTACGAAGGGAGACAAAAGAGCGTGGTCCAGCGTACAAAAATTTATTTTTTCGCGCTGCGATGTGCAGCAAACGGAGGAAACATAATATTGCCATGTAGCCAAGAACGACGAAAAGCTTTTCTGAACGCAGCGAGCTAGCGATCTCCTGCACTACAACAGACTAGAATGAAACACAAACGTCGAAGAAGAAAGTCCGCAGTGTGACGTGAACAGATGAACGTCGATAAAATGAGTTGCGCTTGCGTTTACTATGCATGCATTACTCTTGAACGTTAATAATTTCAGATCACTTGGAAATAGGATCGAGAACATTGTCGAAGAAACAAAAAATCAAGTTAAACGACAAGGTGGCACCCTTTCCATATCAAACAATATTGCCCGACGAGACGTACGACAAAAAGGGCAAACGGGCGCTCCGGTTGAAACGCGAGATAAGAAACCGGAATCGGCCACGCGCGGTTATAAAACAAACAAAACGAACCCTAAGGGATAATTCGCGGAATATGAAAAGTAAAGCACAAGGACGTCCCAAAGCTTTTTTTACACGCGAGCCTGAGCGCAAGGTAATACAAGTTTGCAAAACAGGTAATGAAGCACCGCTACAACCTGTCTGATATGACAAAAATCCGGCTTTAAGTTAGCCTTGTACAATTCTAGGTCCACGATGCTCTCAAAAGGGTACATTACTTTTTCCATTCTCACACACAGTGCATTTTCACACACTGTCGCACACTTATAATCGAAGCTGAAATCTGCACGTTACATTTTTTTTTTCCCCGCACAAAACAAACACAGCTCGCCGCGGCTCCGCCGTTCGAGCCAGTGCAACGCCGCCCGAGGAGTGACCTCAGTGAGATGGTGGCGCCACCGCGCGGCGGCCAAACGCAGCATATGAAGCTCTCCCATTGAGTTACGGAGCAGTTTCGTGACCAGTAAAGCATTGAAGGACTCTGGTTATAGCCATGAGATGGTAACGTTATTCAGAGACTGGGTTTATAGTAAAAGTGATGCCACTAGGGCTTGTGAGGTATCAAATTAAACGTCTCAATGAGGGGCGTCACGTGGGGCAAACAAAATATTACTTCATGGTTAAAGTCATGACATGATCACGGGAGTCTGAACTTGTGTAAATGTAAAGTTAAGCCACCAGAACTTGTGATGTACTAAATTAAATGTCTCGTTGATGAGCATCACGTTGCAGAAATTAAGAATTGCTATCTGGTTATAGACGCGGGATAGTGAGGTGAGTTATAAATTGGTGTAAAAGTCAAAGTGATGACTATGGGCTTGTTACGGCCCACCCAAATTGAAAAACAAAGTTACACATGCGCGAAAGGGGATGATGGTGTTTTGAAAAATTGTCCTAGACATTTGTGTTCACGCGAGTAGTGAAAGCGACCATCCAATATCTGCACAAGATCCATGCATGCGAAAATTCAGTCGGCCATGAGTAGTTCGCGGGAAACTACTTTCTAAAGCTCGCCGTGTGCAGACTTTTTCAGTATATGCTTCCTTCAAGCGCACTTCTTCTAAGGAAAGATTTTGTGCGCCTTCCATTTTCCAGAGGACTATCTGGCCCGTACCTGAATGTCAACAGACTGAGCTGTTCATACCGAACGGTCACCGCAGCTCCGGGGCTTCCGAATACGTCTTTATCTTCTGCTGCCTGATCGCGAAAGGCAGCTAGTCCTCTGACCACTCGCGGGCAGGGGTAGTTTACTTTCACAAAAAAGGCTGTTTGGTTGTATTTTCACAAGAAATAAAAATCTTTTTCGAATTCAAAGTCAAAGAACACTATAAAGAAATGCCCCCAACAATTTCTTTTTCAATGCTCTTCAGCAGCCTTTTAAGAGCATGTCGAGTTTTGATGTGTGTGGAGTCGTCTTTTTTTGGTATTTTTCTAAAAAAGCATGAAGAGAAACTGTTTTCCTTTCAAGCCGTTCCATATTTCATGGAAAGTTACATGTCTAGTGAGGTGGCATCCCCTTTGCGCTTTTGCTCTATACATAAATAATATTAATTCATTTGTTTTGCTTATTTATCTACTTTGTTACTCGTGGCTGATACGCCTTGTGGAACAACTTAGCACAAACATAATAATACACCGGGATGGCAAAACTATCTATGGTCGTTTACATTTTTATGGCAGTAAAGAACTACACATTACCAACCAGCGCGCTTCGGAAGCAGCCTTACATCCCGAGTCAGCTTTACGGCAGTAACTGAAAATACCACCCTCTGCAGTGGCTCAGTTATGCTGCTGAGCCAAAGACGCGGATTCGACCCCTGCCGTGGTAGCTGCTTTTCCTATGGAGGGGAAAAAAAGACGGTCATTTGTCGAGATATCTTAGCGCGTTAAAGATCCCCAGGTGGTCCAAAGTAATCCAGAGCGCTCCACACCACCTTAA